>CM031238.1:389770723-390073223 GCA_018340775.1 Taxus wallichiana var. yunnanensis
TTCAAATTGTTGTTCCTAAATACATTATCTCCAGACTGCTTTGAAATTCAGTCCTCTGCAAAAGGTATTGCTTAAGTGATAGCTTGTTCCCTTCTGCAGTTTTAGAGTTGTCATCAACCAAGGTATTTATTTGCTGTTATTGAAAATTGTCGTAGCATGAAATGGAGAATTGGAAAAACTCAGCAAATAATTTTTTCTGCTAATTTATTTGTTGTGTCTGGAAATTAGTAGTTCCTCCGAATGGACGAATGGACAAATGCAGCAAATAAATTTTACTGTGAATTTATTTGCCTGTCACTCTGATACCAATGTAAGGCCAGGAAATGGACTGTGAAAATGAAATGGAAATGGAAAAGTGAAACCCGATTCTCATTCATTTACAAAGTCAATTTCCTGGCCTTACACATTTCCCAAAATGGAAATGCCGCCAAAAACAGATCCCAAAGTTTCCAAAATGTTTTGGGCCTTGCAGCACATTTCAACACAAAACAAAGGACTATTTTGTGAAAGAAAACCCTTGGAGATGCATTTGAAGCTCTTTTATTGTGTTATATACTAGGAAATAATTATGACAACCCACTATACTTACAAAACATGTATCGTATCTTGTTGAATGACCCTCTGTTTCAAAACTTAGAGAAACTCACCGACTACTCATCACAAGGCTCAGGGAAAACGAGAAATTGTTTGTAACTCAGCGAATCGGGTCATTAAGGAAAACTTGACAAGTTTCGTCAAGAAATTTCATCACTACTCGCGAAACTCACCAAGTTTTCCATGCCGTCTCGGCCACAAAAGTAAATAACACCTAGCTAAAAACAAAACGTCATATTTACATATGAAGCCTGCATTTTCCTACATTTCTTTTGCAAATATAGTGAATGTGATTGATTGGCACGCCATTGGAGCTAGGGTTTTCAGCATATAAAGGAATACATCAGCGTATACTTGGCAAAAACAGCAAGTTTGAAATAGAGATTCAGAGCATACAGGTAGGAATGATAAGTTGATAACATTACTTTCAATTTTTCTAAGTTTCTAGTTTCTTCTTTTCCTAGAGTTTTCAACATTCCATATTCAATTGCTTAAATCTTCTGCTTCTTCATTTGATTAGCAGCTAGGGTTTCCATCTAAAAACTATTTTTGGGGTTTTATAGGGTTTTTATGGTCAACATTTATAGGATGGCATCGGTATCCATTTCAGCTACACTTAGCAAGCTTAAATCTAATGACTCTTCTTGTAAGCATTGTGAACCAATAGAGCCCAATTGTGTCATGTGCAATTATTGTGGGATGAAGATAAGTGGAGGTTGCAATCGCTTCAAATACCACATCGCACAAATACTAGGAAAAGATGTGATAGTGTGCAGACCAACACCACTTGAGGCTTAAATAGAAATGGTTGCATACCTTGCAAGTTATGCGGAGATAAAAGAGGAAATATGAGGCACTTGAAGCCCAAGTGAATAGAAGAAAAGCAAGAGATGATTATGATATTGATGCCATTTCTATTGCCCAACTCCATGGGATCGAGAATGGGGACGCAACCCATCTACTAGAGATAATTCTGGTATTATTTTTGTTCGTGGAAGTAGCCCTAAGGCACAACTTCACTCGAAGGTACTAATTGGAATCAAGAAGTGCAAGAGGAAGCACGAGATAGTTGTGACCAAATTTTGGTACTACAACAACGTTCCATTCAATGTCGCGAAAAATCTCATCTGGGGAATTCAGCCACCGCATTGACCGATTCTAGGAAGGGGTTCAAGGCTTGTACTCATGATTTGAGTGGTCTATTATTGGAGGATTCCGTCAAACATGTACAAGGTATTGTAGAAAAAAATTAACAAAGATGATGAAAAAGGGTTGCGAACATTTTATCTAATGGGAAGATGAACGAGAAAAGCCACATAATGATTAACTTTCTAGTGAATTCAAGTGGGCAATTCATCTTCTTGAAGTCAATGGATGTATCCAACCAAGAGAAAAATGTTTAAATGGCCAAGTCCAAGTGGGCCCACCTGACCCGGTCCCACCCAACAAATAGATGACTTAATGGTACATGTGGGAGATGGAAAGAGAGGCATCTCTAGAATAGGGGCTCCAGGTGATAGCGTAAAGAGGGGGAAATACCCTCGATGCCGAAGATATATGCCTCCCTCTGCCCTGAAGCAAATCTCTATAGGAAAATGTTGTGTGATATGTTGTATGAGGTGGTGATGGAGGTCAGTGTGGAGATTGTTATCCAAGTTGTGACAAACAATGCAATAGCATGTGTAGCTAAAGGGAGACTTCTTGAGGACGCCCTACACTTTTTGGACCCTTTGTGCAGCCCATTGCATTGATCTCCTACTTGAGGACATAGGAAAGATGACATGGGTGAAGAATGTGGTTGAAGAGGCAAGAAATATCACAAAGTTCATCTACAATCACTTTTGGGTGTTAAGCTTGATGCGAGAGCACACCAACGGAAAAGAGCTTTCGCAAGCGGGAGTCACTTGATTTGCCACAACCTTCATCACATTGCAAGCATTGTATCCTCACTAACATCTATTAAACGGATGTTTGTAAATGTAGACACAAAATCACGCACTTGGGTACATTTATAGGTCCTAAAAGCATACTAACATTTACATGATTCCTAAGCGAGAAAAATAGTAATTGACAACTATCTTTGGCCTCTTGTTTGTGTTTCTTATTTTCTATTTAGTCTTACACACCCTACAACCCAGTCAGAACTTTACTTGCTTATATTTTATGACTTCGACACCAACGCCTATGCGCCCTGGTCGTCCCCTCTGGGCGCCCCTGACCTCTTTCTACCTTACTCGCTCTTTTTGGGCCTCTTTTATCTTTTAGGCATCTTATTTTCTTATGGGTCGGCCTTCCAATTGTCAATTACGAAATTCAACCAAAGGAATCATATAAATACATAGCTATGTGATCAAAATAAAGGACCAAGCTCTAAGCATTACTCATCACCTAAGTTTGCATCCAAAGCCACCAAAAGCACTTCAAAGCATTCATCTAGCATCCATTCAAGGGACAAGGGGTTGCATTTTCTGCATATACACTGCATTGGAAAGGGAGTTAATTATTCCATCCACACATGTTATACATTGTTACATTATAGATCTATCCCATTCTCAAGTGCACTCGCACAAGGGCATCCTCGGGCACAATTCTCACACACACTCACAAGAACTACATGGAGTCTGAGATGTAGTGCAGCACTTAGTCATAAGTTCACTCTGTTGGGTGACCGTTGGGGTCAGTCGACTCCCCATATTGCATCTTTCTTTTTCGGATTTGATGCGGTTATGTGGGTTTTTCAGTGAACATCTTTTTGCAAGTTACAGAACATCCAAAGAATCAAGGTATGACATACGGGTAACCAACATCGAATATTAGCGACACTCTTGCAACACTCCGAAAATCGATTCGAGCTCCTGCAGTCACGGCGCCTAGTAAAGGTCTATGGTGCCCGGGCGCCCTAGTCGACCTTATCCAAAAGTCCTAGATTTTACAAAGGCATGAATTACGATGGTCGCGCCTTTCTCGCTCATCGCCTTTCATAGCTCGATCAATTCGGAAAAGCACAAATCAGCTAAGTCTTCTCTCTTGCACTTAGGGTTTCATATTTTATTAGCTTATTGCTTGTGTCATAGTGTATCTAGTAGTTGTTTATCATAGTGTACATTAAGTTACTCTGTAATTAGGGTTTATATAAAAGCATATTTTTGTTAAATCATTTGGTGAACCCGCATTTGAATACTCTTGGATCATCACTTCTTCCTAATTTCATTATCCTAGGATCCTCTCACCATGGATATCTCCATCCATGCCTTCTTACAAGCTAATCTTGATTGTAAGGCTAAAATCAACTCTCTCTAGCTAATACTTACATTCCTTCCAATACTCCTCCAGATCATGTATATCAGTTGTTCGTAGCTGCATTTTCTAAACAACTTACTTTCCCATCTGATGTAGCTACCGCTCTTTCTGTTTACGACAATGATCCTCCTCTTTATATCCAGGCTCACATCTATAACATAGGCATTAGGCGAGTACTAGTCGACAATGGATCCGAGCTCAATCTTTGCAATCTCACATTTATTCAACAACTTGGTCTTTCCTCAGCTAATATCAGTCCCTCATCCATTTCTATCCGTAGCTATGATTCTTTTGCACGTCCATGCATGGGCACTATAACCTTACCTCTCACAATTGGTCCTAAAACTGTTCCTACGGTATTCTCTGTTATCGACGCCAAAATCCGGTCACGATTGCTTATTTGGTAGGCCATGGCTTCACGTTATGTAAGCAATACCTTCTACAGTTCATCGATGCGTTAAATTCCTACATGATGGCTATGCATATACTATTGTTGTTGATCGTGACCCATTCAAATATTGCAACCTAGACCCACTAACTGCTCTACCTACTCCAAATCTATATCACGATGCCATACATCCCCATACTCCTACATATCTCACTGATGATTACCAACTCGCAGAACATCCTACCTCTACCACCGACATGCTTCTTCTCCAAGGATCTATTAATATATTGGACGTCATATCCGGTTGCCTCATCTCACTCTACCTCAACACTCCCTCCTTTCACATGTACTCTTTTCATACATAATTCTTATTGGCCTCATATTCCATTCAATCCCACTTGCTCTAATACCGTTTGCATACGCACGATGGCTTAGCCCGGCTTGGATTCACACTTGACAATCTCCACCCACCACCTCATTCTCCTCACCTTTATCATGGATGTGTCTTTGTTCTTTTGTTGCTTATGGCCTTCGGTCTTCCATTTATCAATATTCCTTGCACGTACTCCTCGTTCCTCTCCACTTACACTTGGGCAATCTTGGCTTGACTACATTGGTGGCACTTTGGATCCTAATCACACTAGTATCACATTTCCCATGCCTTTTGGCCGCATTTCTATTTACAATGATTCATTTCTCGGCTATACTCAAAATCTCACTTGATGGTATGCACATGGTTGTCCACACCACCTTTCACTGATGAAGAATATGTTATGGGCATGTACAATTTACACCGCAATGGCTCTTTATATGATCAACCCCACACTATTGCTTATCAAGTTTCCAACCCAAATCTAATAGGCTACGATCCTGACAATGATGATATTCTAGATGATTTTACTTGATTCTTATACACATCATACACTTGGGGCATCATGCTCACTCTCCCCCTCCTAACATCATCAGTGTCTCTATCGGTTCTATTATTACGCTCGAGCCTTCATACTTCATCTTTAAGCATATTACACAACCTGTTACACATCTTGTTCGTCATTACCCTATGACGCACTCTAGTTCCATGGTTGATACTCGACCATTAAGGGTCTCATTACGCAAGAAACGCTGACACTTTGCCGTTTCAGCTCGGAAATGTTTCTGCATGCGAAACGTGGGTCAAACGCCATTGAAACGCCTAGAAAACATGGGTTGATATTTGCTTCATCTTAGCGTGGTGCATATTTAATCTTCTACATGTTCTTTCTCGCCTCTTGAACCGTATGCACTCCTGTCAAAAAAGCATCAATATGTTCAAATTTTCATTGTGCCCTTCGAATCTTTCATAGGATCTATGAAGCATGTGTAGTGCTCATTAATAGTTATCCTTTTATATAGTTTTATAGATTTAGTGAGTCGAGTGTTTAGTATATAGCATAGTTACCAAGTTCGGCCGGATTTGAATGAAATCCGGTTCGAACCGCATTTTTCGAAGTGATCGGATAAATCCGGTTCGATTCGGTAACTTTTGGCACTAAAAACAAAAAAAAAACCCTAAACCTAAACGCGTTAACCCTAGACGCGTTAAAATGCTATAAAACCCCTGCAAATCGGTTGTTAAAATACAAAGCGCTTCTCCATTCGTCTGCAAGGTAATATTCGTGGTTTGAGCGGCGGCGAAGGCTCTCGGTCGAGGTCGTGAGACAAAGCAAAACACTAGCAATGGAGGCTCTCAATGGAGATCTCGAGCGGCGGAGTCTCTCAATCGAGGTCATGAGAGGCTGAGTGGCTACGGCAAGGAGGTCTAACCAGGGAGCTCTCAACGAGCAGCGGAATTGTGAACACCATTGAGCACGTGAACACCATCGTGAGTGGCTTCAAGAATCATGAGTGGCATGACAACAAATGAGGAACTCTCGCGCGGCGGCGGCGGCGAGGAGCTCTCCAACTCCAAGTATGTCTCGACACTCTTTGTTTTGTGTTTTCGTTTTTATTTAGTTTGAATACTTACCTAGATTTGTTTTTAGTTTTTTTATATACTTTGTAATTTTATAATATTATTTACATATTGTTTGTTTTTAGGTTTTTTCATTTTATATAGTTTGCAATATTATTATATTATTTATGTATTGTTCTTTTAAAATTATTTATAATATTATTATTTTTACATTTATTTATTATTTTATTATTTTAAAATAAATTTATTAATTTATGTATGTATTATTTTTAAATTATATTAATTATTTTTAAATTTATTTATTATTTATTATTTTTAAATTTATTTATTATTTATTATTTATTATTTTTAAAATAAATAAAGTTTAAACTAACTAAAATAAATATTACATACATAATAATATAATTTAAAAATAATATTATAATTAATTTATATAATAATATTTATTTACAATGGTTGATAATTCCACTCAGGGGGTCGACTCTAGAGATCCGCCTATTTCTTGGATAAATCTAGCTTTCAATGCTCCTACCCAGCCTATTTCTCTGTCTCATGGCGGCGGAATTGGGGTACTCGGCTGGCATGGATGCAGATACAGGAAAAAGTGGAGGCGTTCAGGCTCCCTTTGGTGTTGATGGAGCTCCTAAGGCTGACAGGGTTGACAAGGGTGTCTCTGCCATGAACACATCCTTCAAAGATGCATTGAATGGTAAGAGATCCCCTATGAAACCTACAAGCATTACCCCATGTGTTTCATTTGGGGAGGAGGTTATTTCTTCTAAAAATACTACGAAGAACACGCATTAATCTCTGATTTGGAGGTCTCTGGCCCAACCTTCCTACACTTCATGATTGGATCTCCAAACATTGGACTCCGATACTAGTTGGAAGGTTAGATTTGTACCCGTGTGCTAAAGGTATTTTCATTGTTGCTTTTTCTTCAATAGCTGATAAGAACACCATCACATCCAAGCTCTGGGTCTGTCAGTCTAGATACTTGATTATGAAACCCTGGTTCCCCTCTTTTAACCCGCTCACTAAATCATTTTCATGCAAACTTGTATGGATCAGGCTACCCCATTTACCTCTCCAATTTTGGAGTCGCGAATGTCTTGTTTCTATTGGCAATGCCTTGGGAACTACTCTTTATATAGATTCTCAAACCTCTGATTATACCCATACTACTTATGCCCGGATCTTGGTGGAACTTGATACCGCTAAAAACCTTCCTGCTACCATTGATCTTAGAGTGCAAAACAGAACTTGGTCACAACCTTTAGATTATGAAGGCCTACCATTTAGGTGTAGGAGGTGTTTCTGTTTAGGCCACACCTTTGTTGATTGTGGGATAGCAAAGTGCCAACATGAGAGACACAACTGGTGGAAAGACGCCCTATTGGAACATCTGGTTTTTGAAGCCAAAGAGGATCTAGACTTAAATGCAGATATTGAAGATGAATCCGATTTTGTTCGAAACCCCTCTTTCAAAAATTCCAGTTCTTGATAGAAAAGAAAATGCCAAAGAATCTCATTCTGTTGGTGACAAAAAGGAAAATGCAAAAGATTTAACTCAAGATAACAATATTGTTGTCCTAGTTGGAAACATGCAGGATAAGGAAAATACGCCTCCTTTATTTAACCCTCCAATTGTGGAGGCTTCAGCAAGCTGGATAACGGTGCGTAAAAAGAAAAAATTTATTTCCAAGAATACCGCTTCTCCACCTAGTTAGTTTTCCATCTGTTGTTCGGCTGCTCCGTGTTGCTTCACTTTTCTTTGCCGGACAGCAATTGTTTGTTTGTTGTACATCAGCTGTTTTTTTGCTGATGTGCTACTGGTTTTGGGTACTTCTCTGAGCAGAGTGTTTTCTGATTGTTGGGCCTTAATTTTATAAATCTAGCTTTCTGAGCCTTCTTGTACAAGGGTATAGTCCCTTCCAAAAAACTATTTACCAATAATAAAAAAATAATATTTATTTATATTATTATATGTATGCTATTAGTTATTTATGTATGTATTAATTTTAATTTAAATTATTAGTAATTAGTTTGTTTATTTATTTTATTTTATTAAAAATGAAATAATCTATTATTTAATTTTATTAATTATTTATTTCAAGTAAATAATTTAGTTTTATAGATCTATAATTAAATTAATTAATCTATAATTTGATTTTATTAATTATTTATTTCAAGTAAATAAATTAGTTTTCTAGTTTTATTTATTTCAAGAGTTAATATATTATTATTTAGTTATTGATTTAGATACTTTTTAATCTTTATGTTCTATAATTTTTAATATTTTTATTATATTACGTAAATAATTTTTTTAAATAAATAATAAAATCAAAATTAGATAAATTATGCCATTTAATTTTTCACAATTTATTATTTCATTTTTAATAGTTAAATTTTAAATACTAATTATGATGATCTCTTACATTTGTCGTCAATAAAATTTATATGTATTGAAAACGTTTATCATTTTTTTCAGGGAAGGTTACTCCGATCAATAAGACCATGGCAAGTCGTGCGTTGGAGATGAAATACATTGTCCTGCGAGATGGTGAAGATAATCCCAAAAATATGAGATGCACTCTATGTAATTCAAATATCACAGCACTATAACAAGGGTTCGTAATCATTATATTGGGGGTAAAGATGTGAAGACTTGCCCAGTAACAAAAGAGGAAGGGAAGTATGTTGAATTCGTTAATCGAATTCGAAGCAAATATGAATTGAAGACACTTGCAACAACAACTTCAAAAAAAGCCAAAATCCAAAGCAGTATGTCACAGATTGGCTCTTTTAGTAGCTCAACTCCATCAACATTTGCCCAAGGAAGTAAAAGTGCACAGGGGATGTCTCAGGGTTCATTGAAATCGTTGTGGAAGCCACAAGAAAAGCATGATGTTGACAAATTGGTGGCTCGATTTTTTTATGCAAATGTCATCCCTTTCAATGTTGTTCGAAATCCCCATACAAAAGCCATGGTAGAGGGGATTGCAAGTTTTGGGAAAGGTTATACAATGCCATCTTTTGAAATCCTTAGAACTACTCTGCTTGGAAGAGGAGGTGTCATCAATATCTAGCGAACTAGATAATATGAAAAAGAATTGGAGAAAATCGGGTGCACTGTAGTAAGTGATGGGTGGTCTGATACAAAACGAAGGCCCCTCCTAAACATTCTGACACAATGTCCAAAAGGTGTTATGTTTATCAAATCAATTGATACAAGCAAGGAGGTAAAGATTGCAAATTTCATTTTTAAATGCATTGAATCTATCATTCTAGAGATTGGAGAAGAATATGTAGTTAAAGAGTTATTATAGATAATGCAACAAATTGTAAAGCAAAGGAAACTTCTTATGGCTAAGTTTCCTCATCTATTTTGGACCCCATGTGCAACTCATGTTTTAGATCTTTTGCTTGAAGATCTAGCAAAGTTAGAGTGGGTAAATAATGTTGTTAGAGAAGGGAAACAAATTTCCAAATTCATACTTAATCACCGCTTGACCTTGAGTTTGTATCGGTCATTTGCAAAGCGTGAACTTCTTTCCCCGCTAAACAAGATTTGCATCTAATTTTATCACTTTGCAGAGAGGTGGAGGAGAGGACAACTCTGAGAAAAATTGTGGTGAGTGAAGAATGGGCACAATCTAAGCTTTCTAAGGAAATCCTTGCAAAAGATGTTGAGAGAATCATCTTAGGAAGTTCATTTTGGGAGAATGTTGAAAAGCCTTAAAGGTGTTTGAGCCACTTGTCCAACTGTTGAGATTGGTTGATGGCATGAAACCTTGCATTAGCTTTGTGTATGAGGGCATGGAGCAAGCAAAGGAACAAATAAAAAAGTACTTGCAGATGATTCTGAAGTTCAGCGAATATGGGACATTGTGGACATACGTTGGGACATGCTACATCGCCCTATCCATGCAACGGTGCTATTTAAATCCTAAGCTTATAGAGGTGGATCATGATGCAAATGAGGAGGTAAAGAACGGTGTATTGGAAACTATAAACAGGTTGGTTTGTGATGATGATGAGAAGGCTAAGGTGAGAAGGCAACTCACTATATTCAAGAACCAAGAGGGCATGTTTTCTCGTAAGGAGGCACAAGAAGACATCCACTGCATGGATCCCCATTTATGGTGGCAGACTTATGGTTCTTCTACTTCAGAGCTTCAAAATTTGCCGTGTGTATTCACAACCAGTGTGTCAGTGCTTCAACGATGCAAAAGAAATTGAGTACACATGATTTGATCCACACTAACAAGAGGAATCGACTAGGAGCTAAAAACTCTCAGATTTTGTGTTTGTCCACAACAATTTGTGTTTGCTTGAGAATAATCTTGCAAAAGAAGATGGCGAGTCTCACTTTGGAGAATCATCCTTTGAAGAAATTCAAGAAATCATTGATAGTGATGATGAACATGGATTAGATGATGGTGCTAGTGCTAGTTTTGATTTTGAAGAAGGCTTTGATGTTGAAGCAGGTTTTGATGTTGCAAATGTTTGAAACTTTTAAGTTTCATTTTAGTGTGGAGCTTAGGCTCAAAACCATGCCACTCTTTTAATCAAATTTCAAACTCTTTTGCATTTCTCAATTCTACAAACTTTAATTTTATGTTCTTATGATGATGATGATGATGATGATGGTAGATGGATACTTTTTTGTATGATTTGTCTATATATAATAATATAAGTATACAATAATATAAATATATAATATTATAAGTATATATATTCTGAACCGAATTTTTTTGAGAACTCGAATTTTCAGATTTTTTTGCCCTTTCAACTTAATCGGATTTTCGAACTTGGTAACTATGGTATATAGGTTTATTTCTTATGTTTTTGATAGAATTTTGTGTCAATAACCGTATTAGTATTAAAATTCATAAACTTTCTATTTGTTTATATTATTTAAATGTCATGTAATTTAAGTCTTAGTTTAGGAGTTCTATGTATATAAAAAAAAGTTAAAGTGTTATTTAAAAAGTAATTAAGATAGGCTACTTTTTAAATTTAGAGTTTAATGTCTAAAGTAATCCTTGTCATATTGAGTCTATGTACCTATTGTGTTTTGAGTGTATCTAGGTGAATAATAGGTTATCGAGTAAATGTCGTCAAATAATAATTATCACAACGCCTATTGAATCTAGATTATTATCATGTATATGTGAATCATTGAAATTGTAACCATGTTGAATGATGAATCTTTAGAACTTCAAATTTCAATGAATACAAAATATTTTGAGTGCTTTATCAATTATCTCTTATGGTCCATGGAGTACAATTATAAAATGAGTACTATGCATATATATTATTATTATATATTGTGATGATGTTTCCCGTAACGTTTCGCACCCAAGGTTTTTTTTTTTTTTTTTTTTTGAAAATTGGCGTTTCCGCTTTCGCACTGCACCCATTTCTGTTTCCCCTGGCAACATAGCCGAGACTCTAAATCTGAAATGAACCTCACCTCATTCACACTTTGCACGTTCTATGCTTCATGATACATCATTCTAGCATCATTTTCAAACTATTACCCTATGACACACTCTAGTTCCACAATTCATACTTGACCGCTGAGGGTCTAAATCTGAAATGAACCTCACCTCATTCACACCGCACGCCTCGTGCTTCATGATACATCATCAGAGCATCATTTTCAAACCATTACCCTATGACGCACTCTAGTTCCATGGTTCATACTTGACTGTTGAGAGTCTAAATATGAAATGAACCTCACCACATCCTCCTTTCACGCTCTATGCTTCACGATCTATCTTTCTAGGGCACAATTTCAAACTATTTCTTGATGACACTCTTGTTTTATGGTTCATTTTTGACTGCCGAGGAGTCTTTTATAAATGAACCTCATCTGATACTCATCCACATCCATTGGGGGCACGTTGTTCCTATCACATTCACATTGCATACCATTCCATCTCACTCATACACAACATATTGCATATCTTGGTTGCACTTATTCTTTCTTGCTTATATTTACATGTACACTTTGTTTCCCATGTTAGATGGATACTTAGTATGTCAATATCTTTTCCATATACACATGCGCGTTCACTTGGTCTTTAGTTGTGAATGCAGACTTTCTACAAATCTTTACACGCAGCAATGATGCTTGGCACTATACCTCTTACTAGTCCCATCGAGGCTCCTGGGGCATCTACTTTCTCACACATTACAGGTGTTATTGTTTCATTATTTACTACTTCTACTTCCTAGACACTACTTATTCTATCGATACATACACACCTTGACATACTTTCTATCTTTCTAACATGTTAACGGGTGCTTCATGTGCAACATTTACTTTGCAAGACTATATGCCACCATGGTTGTTTGTTACACTTTGTTTGTCATTGTTTTCATTGTATGTTATTGTTTGTGGGCTATGCCCTTTGTCTTGTATGCACACTGTATGCTTTTGGCCACTTCAGCCCTAATTGTCTTGTGACATTGTGAGCAATGTCCCATGTCTAAAACCCGCTTTTCGCGGTCTATCTTATCTTCTTGCTTGTTTGATTGCACATTGTCTTCTACTTGCATACTAGCTTTGATTGCACTAACACATGTTTCTAGCCTTCTTGTTTGCATGTGCCTTGGTTTCTACCATGCACATTCCCTCCTCTCTCAAGGTATTCACTTCAGATAAGTTTTAGGTCCTCTCCTTTAGACCGCATGCTCCTATCAATGTCACATGCACCCCAAACGAGGGGGCATACATTGGGTGAATCAATCACCCCATACAAGCAGCTCGAGCTACAGATGTACAGTTTGCATAAGACAGAACAAAGCGGTCATCATACAATCACAGAACGGCCCAGAATCTGACTTGGGTCCTCATCTCAGCACAGACACCAGCCCCAACATTAGGCACAAAGAAAGACTGGTGCCCATGTCCTCCCTAAGCACCTATGTCCTAGGGGCACATACATGCTTATTTTCTCATATCAACACAATTCACATAGCAGTTTTTACAAGATCAGGCATAGTCCAACAACATAATGCATTCTATCTCCATTGCAATCGGTACAACTCGGAACAAAACAAGGGGACACCATCTGCAGTGGTGTTTATCGGGAAGCAATCATGGAAGGAGAGTAACACTAGACCTCTCTCCCCAACACTCTTTTGTTATGGCGTGAGATCGCCCAAAAAACTCGTGCTTGGCATGAGATCGCCCAAAACTCGTGTTTGGCGTGAGATCTCCCAAAAACTCATTCTTCACAAAGATTTTCAAGGCATTTTCTATCTTTTACACTTCTATACATCAGGTGCACACTTTCCTTTTACTACTTTTACACACATTTACATACTTTTACAGAGTTTTCATAATACATGACTTTGATTACTCTTTCTCTCTTCTTTTGCAGGTCCGTCCTTAATACGCAACAAGAAGTAGCCCTACATCAAGCACAACAACAGGTACAACATGGTACAACACAATACGCTTCACCCCTAGGGTCACTTCCTCTTAGTTTCCACACTTCATTTTGCACTCATTCCACGCTTCACTTGTCTCTTCGGCACACTATCGCCATCACACTCTACAGAACAAAATGTATGCATCTTCTAACTACTTTATGTTATCAAGTATTCACTCAACAACATAAAATGGGGGCAAATGTAGACACAAAATCATGCACTTGGGTACATTTCTAGGTCCTAAAAGAATACTAGCATTTACATGATTCCTAAGCGAGAAAACTAGTAATTGACAACTATCTTTGGCTTTTTGTCTATGTTTCTTATTTTTTATTTGGTCTTACACACCCTACAACTCAGGTACCCTCGTCCCTCCTGGGCGCCCGACCTCTTTCTACCTTACTCTTTTTTTGGGCTTCTTTTATCTTTTGGGCATCTTATTTTTTTATGGGTTGGTCTTCCAATTGTCAATTACGAAATTCAACCAAGGGAATCATATAAATACATAGCTATGTGATCAAAATAAAGAACCAATCTTTAAGCATTACTACTATCACCTAAGCTTGCATCCAAAGGCACCAAAAGCACTTCAAACCATTCATCTAGCATTCACTCAAGGGACAAGGGGTTGTATTTTCTGCATATACACTGCATAGGAAAGGGGAAGTTCATTATTCCATCCACACATGCTATACATTGTTACATTCTAGATTTAGCCCGCTATCAAGTGCACTTGCACAAGGGCATCCTAGGACATAATTCTCACACACACTCACAAGAACTACATGGAGTCTGAGATGTAGTGCAACGCTCGGTCGTAAGTTCACTCAGTCGGTGACCATTGGGGTCAGTCGACTCCCCATATTGCATCTTTTTTTTTTGGATTTGATGCGGTTTTGTGGGTTTTGCATGTGAACATCTATTTTACAGGTTATAGGAGCATCTAGCGATCAAGGTGTGACATACAGGTGACCAAAATCAAATATTAGCTACACTCCGTAAATTAGATTTTGAGCTCAGGTGCAATCACAGCGCCTGTGAGGTCTCGCACCCGTGCGCCCTCACCCTAGTTCAGCGCCCTAGTTTGACCTATTCCAACAGCCCCAAATTTTACAAAGGTACGCTATTACGACACAATCCTGCCCTTTCGTTCATTAGTTTCCACATCTCAAATTAGTTCAGGAAAAGCGCAAATCAGCTAAGTCCTCTCTCTTTCTTGCACTTAGGGTTTCATATTTTATTAGCTTATTGCTTGTGTCATAGTGTATCTAGCAGTTATATATCATAGTGCACATTCAGTTACTCTCCGAATTAAGGTTTATACAAGAGCTTATTTTTGTTAAATCAAGAAGTAAGCACATAGTGGTTGGAGTCTTCCTATTCAAGGAATCCCAAATGGGAAAGGGTCATAAAGGCCATTTTTGATGATGTGTTTATGAATCGTCTAAGGAAATCATTAAGGTAACCTTAAACTTAACTAGTTTTTTTAATAGATGCTTCATATATTAACAAAAAATATTTACAACAAACATTGTACAAAAAAATGAATTGTCACAAACGGTTATTTACAAAGAAGAATACAACTTAGTCCTTAAGGCTACTAAAGATAGTAATGAAACCCGGTTAAACACCAACTTCAAACTTTTTAGCTTTCTTGAGCAAAAGAAATCCTTTAGCAAGTAATCAGTAGGAGAACTTCACTTCTCTCGAGTGTGACAAAATCATCTAAATTGTATACTTATTCTCAAAGACATAATCACATCTAAGTTTCCAAATAATGAACAAAGTAGAAATCCGCACACAATTCAAGATACTCCCACAAGGATTGCGTATAAAAGTATTGGAATCACCAAACAAAACTACCCACCAATGAAGTGTTCCTCAAGAATAGCTGCTATCCTGGACTTCACAATTTGTTAACAGGATCTTACAAAAAGACAATCCCACCAAAGGTATTTAACAATTTCGTGTGTTGAGCAATAAAGACAGACTATCGGTAAGACCACTCTTGGATAATTGTGCATTGGTAAGAAGCCGGTGATATATTCACAAGCCATGCAAAAACTCGAGTTTGTATGAAAACCTTATTGTCCACACACTATGAAGTCTACGGACCCACAAGGCTTCAACATCAGTGGCAACCCATCGAGTATTGAGAATTGGTGCGCAGAGTGCATTTACGATGCAGCGAGATGGTAAAATCAATGTATCATACCGAGGTATGGGATGCCCAAAAGTCCGCCAATCTTGCCAAATGGGGCCTTTCATCACTAGGTTCAACTTAAACAGTACTCCCGAGGAATAAAGTTCTAAATTTCTTTTATGGAAGAGCGGTTTGCATAAGGGATAGTGCAAACTCATGGGCTAATGACCTCCATTCTTTCTAGTTATGTGCATTGGCATCCCAGATTTCACTCCATAAGAAAATGCCTTTCTTATTGAGTCTGCGTGCTTAAAAGTGTGGGATATTGGCTAGAGACATTTTGTAATTTCCACACCCAGATTGATATATTAGCCAAATCCCAACCGGTTTGACTATCAGATTTTCATGCCCTGGTTCATCAGGTTTTTATTTATTACTATTTTCTTAGTTTAAAAGCTTAATTTCTCTTCATTTTAAGTTTAAAATTGTGCATTCTTTTGTTTTATGTGTAATAGCCTTTGCTTAGAGTTCGACGGTTGGTGGATGGGGAGAAAACCCAAATGGGTTATTTGTATGAGGCCATGGACATGGCCACAAAGGCCGTAGCAAAATTTCATGGACAAAATCAATAAAAATAGAACCCGTATGGTGCTTAATTGATAAAGAACTCCACTTGACATATACACGCAACGGTCTACTTCTTGAACCCCAAGTTTTTCTATTCCCAATCATTTAAGGCCGATGAGAAGGTTATGGATGGCCTTAATACATGCATAGAGAGAATGATCCCTTATGAAGAAACTAGAGATGCAATTGTTGACGAGTTGCATATTTTAAAAGTCAGTAGAGGGGAGATTCTTTTCTTCGGCTCTATAAGAAGAAACACCGCTCACCGTGTAAAAAAAAATTAGATCATTTGTTTTTAGATGTGTTCCACGTAGATGCTAGAATTATTTCATTTATTCAAGATTAGTCACTTACACAATTATAAACATCTTATTTGCATGTCCCCTAAGGACATATAACTGCACACAATGGTTTTTCCCCAAACACCAACTTAAAATATGCCATAAAACTTTCTTAAATGCAGATTTAGAATAAAAACCAGAAAATGCAACTTGCCCAAGTATAGAGAATCCACCACAAATGTACTAAACAATGTTTTTCCTTATTCAAATGAGAGCAATAAATTTTAGAAGGTAAAAGCAGGAAAAAGTGTACCAATTTGAGGCTCCAAAATGACTGATTTTATTTATAAAAATCTGCAAAACCCTTGCCTGCAGATACAGCTGGAAAAGAAGGGTTTTGGACCCAAATTACTCCAAAATGGCTAATATAGATAACTGAAAATCAGGTTTTGCAACAGCACTCAGATCTGATTTTTATACCCTTCTTTCATCCCAAAACAGTCCTCTAGATGGGTCGCTCCAGCTGGAAAATAAAGATACTTCAGCAAACTAATTCTTCCTTGAATGTTCAATACACTGCTAGATAAATCCCCAAGAGAAGAGTTTTCGTTCTTCCCTTCAATCTCATGAGGGTTTTCATCCTCGAGAGAATTCAGTTGCAAGCACTAGGCCAACAAGCAATTTTCAGAATTTTGTAAAAATAGAATGATGCCTCCCAAAGCAAGTCGACTTGCTTTTTAAGAGAAGAAAGGACCCAAATGGCCACATACAACACCCAATCAGCATTTTCCTAATTTTTTTAATGTCTCTCACATGTTTTCATCCCCAAGGGTGGTCGCATTTTCCCCTAGAATAAATACATTTGCTAAGTCCCTTTTTCCTTTCTATTTTCACTTTGTCATTAAGTCATAATAATTAATATAAGTGCTTTATAATTTTCTTTTTTTTTTTTTTTTTTGCACTTTATAATAATTTATTATGACTTAAGTCACCCTTATGTTCACCCCTTAGCCGTCGGGTAGACAAAATAGGCCAAGGGTCTTCAACATTGTTATTTTAGAAAGAGGGACATTTCAGTCCTCCCTTCCTCAAATTGCTTTGCCCACAAGCAATTTCAGATTTAGACGCTCTAAAATTTCTGCACCTTCCCATGTTGCATCCTCAAGGGTAGACCCTTCCATTGTATCAAATATTCCCTGATAACTCTATTCCTCAACCTTCTTTCACGTACCTCCATAATAGATTCAGTTCTAATATTAATTTGCCCTCATCATCAAGAGGGGGCAGCTCCATGGAAGGAGAGATATGTTGTCCCAATGCCCTTTTAGGCATGAAACATGGAACACATTATGGATTTTGCTTTGAGCCGGAAGTTCAAGCTCATAGGCAACTTTCCCTACCTTTCTTATGACCTTGTAAGGGCCATAGAACCTTGGCTTCAATTTTTCAGATCCTTTCCCTTTGAGGGAAGATTGTCTATAAGGTTGCAACCTTAGAAAAACCATGTCCCCTACCTCAAATGACCTCTCAATCCTTCGCTGGTCCGCATATAATTTCTGCTGATTTTGTGCATGTGAGAGGTTATCCTTGAGTGCTTTCAAAATATCTTGGCTCTGCTGCACCAAATCTCTAGCTCCCGGCACTCTACTATCTAGAATAACAACATCCACAAAGGAAAATGCATCATAACCATATAAAGCCTTAAAGGGAGACATACCAATAGACATATGGTAAGATGTGTTGTAGCAAAACTCCCCCAAATATAACCATTTTATCCATGTTGTCTGCTGCCCTGTAACATAGCTCCTTAGGTACCCCTCTATCCATTTATTGACAATCTCAGTTTGCCCATCCGTTTGTGGATGGTAACTTGTGCTAGGGTCAACTCTGTACCTGCAAGATGGAAGAGTTCTTGCCAAAAGGAACTCAGAAATCTGTTGTCCTTGTCACTCACAATGTTTTTAGGCAGCCCATGAAGTCTGAAAACTTCCTTAAAAAATATTCCAGCCACCAATGGTCCATCATACTTAGTTGGAAGTGGAAAAAAATGTGCAAACTTGGTCAATCTATCCACCACAACATAAATGACACTCTTACCTTGCACCGAAGGAAGACCAATGATGAAATCCATGGAAATACTCTCCCATTTTTGATTCGGAATAGGTAGAGGCTGCAAAAGACCCGCTGAAACTCATGTTCTGCTTTACATTGTTGACATGTGAGACACTCCCTTATGTGTTGGAGTACCTCCCTTTGAGACCTTTCCATACAAACTTCTCTCTAATCTGTTTGTATGTTTTAAAGTAACCTGGATGACCAGCCAAAGGTGAATCATGCATAGCTTCTAGAATCTTACGTTTCACCTTGGATTCAGGTACCAAAAAGACTTTTTTTTGTAGAGTATAAGGCCATCCATCACTTTATACTTTTCATCTTCAATTCCACCTTCTAGGACAACACTAGCAAACTGATTTTTTGCATACTCTGCTGTTATAACAGCCCTCCAATCTGCTGCAATTTCAGACATAGAACAACAATATGGCTTCCTAGACAATGCATCTACTACAACATTATTTTTCCTTTTACAAACTCAATTTCAAAGTCAAAGGACTGAATTTTACTCACCCATTTTTGTTGTCTATCATTCAAATCAGATTGGCTGAGAAAGTACCTCAAACTATTGTGATCTGTTTTCACCACAAATCTGCCACAAACTAGATATTGCTGAACTTAACCAAGGCATGCATGATTGCCAACATTTCCTTGTCATAAATAGAGTACTTTTTTTCAATCTCTTTGAGCTCCTACTTTCAAATGCAATGGGGTGTTTGTTTTGCATCAAAACAGCCCCAATACCATCACCGGATGCATCACATTCAACAACAAAGGGAATGGAAAAATCTGGAACAGCGAGTACAGGGCATGTGCTCATTACCTTTTTTAAGTTGTCAAATGCATCTTGGGCTGTCCTAGACCAGCTGAAAGCTCCTTCTTTGTTAAATCAGTCAAAGGAGCAACAAGTTGAGAGAAACCTTTGACAAACCTCCTGTAATAACTGCATAATCCCAAGAATCCTCTCAAATGTGTCATGGTGGTGGGTGGAGGCCAATCCAAGATAGCAATGATCTTCTGTTGATCCACATGAACACCTTTGGCATTGATAATGTGCCCCAAGTATAAAATTTCAGTCACACCAAGTTCACATTTTGATTCCTTGGCATAAAGTGATTGCTGCTCCAAAATGCCCAACACAATATCCAAGTGTTGAAGATGTTCCTCCCATGTTTTGCTATAAACCAATATGTCATCAAAGAAGACCAATACAAACTTCCTCAAATGCTCTCTAAAACATGATTCATGCATGATTGAAATGTAGCAGGGGCATTGGTTAACCCAAAAGGCATCACAAGAAATTCAAAATGGCCAAAATGACATCTAAAAGCAGTTTTGTAAACATCTTCCTTTCTTACCCGGATTTGATGGTACCCGGATCTCAAGTCTATCTTGGAGAAGTAGATAGCTCCATGTAGCTCATCAATGAGCTCATCAATTCTAGGTATGGGGTACCTATTTTTGATGGTCCTTTTATTCAACAAATGGTAGTCAATGCACATTCTCATAGTCCCATCCTTCTTTTCACAAGAACCACTGATGATGCAAAAGGACTAGAGCTAGGCCTTATATGCCCCATTTCCAACAACTCCTTAATGGCCTTCTCAATTTCTTCTTTGTAGGCTCTAGGATGACGGTATGGAGTAGTAATCACAGCCTTAGTACCTGGTTCTAATTCAATAGTATGCTCAAAACCTCTATCTGGAGGTAACCCATGAGGAAGGTTATCAAATACCTTGGCATGCTTGTCACGGATAGCTTGAATATCTTCATTATACTGCTGCTGTCCCAAAATCTGATCTGCAGATGTTATTAGACACTCAGCTGCCCAAGCAATCTGCCCTCTTTGAAAGGCTCTTTCCATCCGTTTTGCGGTCACAACCATAGGAGCTCCATTTGCCATTCCATGTAACACTATTTCTGATCTGCTGATTTGAATTTCAGCTCCATTGTTTGATAATTTTGGGTGAATTCTCCAAGAGAATGCAACCATTGTACACCCAAAACTAAATCAGTTTCACCAATACCCACCACATAGAAGTCATCATTACCATATGCTTACCAAGTGTGATTTTCAGCTGTGATATCTTCTTGGTACAAGGGATGGTGAAGCCATCCGCAACTGTCACATTAAATCCTTTGAAATCCTCTAATGGCAGCCCCAATCTTGCAACTAAATCAACATCAATGAAATTATGAGTTGCACCACTATCAATCAAAACAATGACTCTTTACCTTTTAGTTCCCCTCTAACACGAAAAGGGTGGTACCTTGGAGCTCCGGATAGTGTGGCAAGAGTACTATCCAATTGATCAACTTCTTCTTTCTTTCTTGCTCTTCATCCTCATGGTTTTCTTCCTTGTCTATTTCTTCTTCCTCTCCATCAGAAATGACTTCAATGTAATGTACTTGGCCCTTGCCTAGGCAACGGTGCCTGGAGTCCATGGATCTTTGCATGTGAAGCAAAGATTCTTCCTCCTTAATTCATTTCTTGTGTTCTCAACATCTTTGTTCCTTGGAAGCTCTCTTTGGGGGTTTTGTACCTTGCTGAAATGGCCTTCTTGCTTGATTAATGGGGGTGTTCTTGACTGCCCTTGAAATGTGTCTTGGCTGCCCCAAATAATTTGGTTTTGACTGTCCAAAGGGCAGATTTTTACCCTTAACTGCTGTAGATTCCAGATTTAATGACCTCTTTATTGCATCTTGAGAGAGGGAGGCTCAAAAGCCTTTACCAACCCCTTAAGAGGTTCGGTTAAGCCTTCCATGAATAATACCACTAATCTTCTCTCACTTACATCTGAAACCATGACTGCTAATTTCTGAAAATCAGCAACATACCTCTCCACGATGTCTCTTGTTTGAGTTGTGCTAACTCTCTAAAATGCACTTCTGGATCTTTCCTGTCAAATCTTTCTGTTAGCCTTTGACTAAACTCTTCAAGAGTAGTAATGGAGCCATGTCCTTGTGTCACAAGACCATGATACCACCATTCATGAGCTATACCTTCCAAGTGTAAGGTGACAAATTTGAGAGCCTCTTCTTCATACATAGGATTTAGTGATAGGTAAGTGTCTAATTTTTGCAGCCAAGCCCTTGCAGAACATTTATTTGAACCATCATACGTAGGGAGAGTGATCTTACCCAATCGATGTTGGATATCTTTCCTTGGCTCTTGTGGATGACTCACCTTCTTCCTTGGTCCTTCGTTCCTCCTTAGTTGGCAAAAGTCTCTGAATGAAAGCAAATCCCTTGTGTGGGGATTCAATGATGCATACTCATCTCCATATAGGTTTATTTCTTCAGCAAACCCATGTGTGGGTGGCTGCTCTCTCTCCTCTTGTGGCTCATTTCTTTGAAGGAAACTAGCACGAAAGAACTTGGAAGGAGTCTTGTTTGAAACCCTATCTGCATGATGAGTAGAAGAGCTTCCCTCACCTTGAATGCCTTGATTCCCTTGAGGGTTTTGCTGTTATTACTTATCCCCTTGTAGGGATCTACCCAAATCAGCGATGGCTCCTATAAAGGAGTCTCTTAGATCTCTGTGTGACTCCATCAAACGGTTTTGCAGCTCTCTATTACCCTAGAAAACATCTCATTCATGTAACTCAACTCATCATTTGGAGGTCTTTCTCTATCATCCATCTCTCCTCTTCTTGGAGTTCTTCTTGAGTAATGATATCTAAAACCCTCGTCTTCCCTCTGTCCATGCAAGTCTGATTTACCCTTCACAGATGGGAGAATCACTGCTCTGATACCACTATAATGTCCCCTAAGGACATATAAGTGCATACAATGGTTTTTCCCCAAATACCAACTTAAAATATACCATAAAACTTTTCTTAAATGCAGATCTGAATAAAATTAGAAAATGCGACTTGCCCAAGTATAGAAAATCCACCACAAAGTACCAAACAATGCTTTTTCCTTATTCAAATGAGAGCAATAATTTTAGAAGGTAAAAGCAGGGAAAAGTGTACCAATTTGGGCTCCAAAATGACTGAATTTTATTTATAAAAATCTGCAAACCCTTGCTGCAGATACAGCTGGAAAAGAAGGGTTTTGGACCCAAAAAATACTCCAAAATAGCTAAAATAGATAACTGAAAATCAGGTTTTGCAACAGCACTCAGATCTGATTTTTATACCCTTCTTCATGCCAAAACAATCCTCTAACTGGGTCGCTCCAATCTGGAAAATAAAATACTTCAGCAAACTAATTCTTCCTTGAATGTTCAATACACTGCTAGATAAATCCCAAGAGAAGAGTTTCGTTCTTCCCTTCAATCTCATGAGGGTTTTCGTCCTCAGAGAATTTCAGTTGCAAGCACTAGGCTAACAAGCAATTTTCAGAATTTTGTAAAAATAGAATGATGCCCTCCAAAGCAAGTCGACTTGCTTTTATGAGAAGAAAGGACCCAAATGGCCACATACAACACCAATCAACATTTTCCTAATTTTTTAATGTCTCTTTCACATGTTTTCATCCCCAAGGGTGGTCGCATTTTTCCCCTAGAATAAATAAATATTTGCTAAGTCCCTTTTTTCCTTTCTATTTTCACTTTGTCATTAAGTCATAATAATTAATATAAGTGCTTTATAATTTTCTTTTTCTTTTTTGGCACTTTATAATAATTTATTATGACTTAAGTCACCCTTATGTTCACCCCTTTTGCCATTGCGGTAGACAAAAAATAGGTCAAGGGTCTTTTTACATTGTTATTTTAGAAAGAGGGACATTTCATGGATGGAGCTCATGATGTGGGGCTCGTGTTTTTACCGAGGAGGGTCTTCAACATTGTTATTTTATTCTGCAAGTATAAACATATATTTTTTCACTTTTTAATTAGTTGTTTTCCTATTTCTGGAGGGTTTTGGGCCTCACATTTCCAATAGTGTTTCCATTTAGAAAAGTAAGGAAAAATAACTTCAACGGAAGTTGAGAAATACAATTTAAGCAACAGAAATGTTGTTTTCTCAACAATAGGAGCCTCACCACTACCATTTAACTCTTCATAAAGAAGAAATAAATAGACAAGCACAAGTTGTGACCCATTTATATGCAAACTATTGGGTACATAGCCATTACATTGGCAGTGCATGTCATGAAAAGACAGCATATAGACAAGATTTGATTCTTAGATGTAAGATATGATGGCTAATAGATGATCAAGTATATTGATATATATCCTAATTGCTAGCTAATCTATTTGCAGGCTAGGGCTTTTATGAATTTTGGACAATAACTACAGGTGATCAAATTGTATTGTGTGTTTATTGTCAATTGATAATTTTTCAAACCAATAATAAATACCTTATAGAAGTCTGGCGAAAATGGGGAGCAGGCAATTATCATCAAGTTCATGCATTTACTTTCATAAATAGTATACAGCTTCTGAATGCCGCTGTATCTGACACATTTCGCACATATATTTACTGAAACCTAAGAGACATTAGACACTACTAAAAATGTATCTCATGCAAAACAATTGTAGTGAGAAGAAAAAGATCTCTTGTTATGGAATAAACAAAGATGATGAGCTAAATGATTAGCAATTTGAGTACTGTAAAAGGTATTTTCTTTGCATGTCGATGCAAATCAATAAATCCATAATGTATTTTGGAAAGTAATACAAGCTGTGAATGCAGAGCAATATTTTTTACCAGATATAAAATAGTTACCAATATTCACAAAAGTTTAGGATTTCATATAGGTTCTGACTGCTTTGCAAAATATTTTAAAGAGTTGTTCTTATGCTACTACCTTCTAAGCCTGTAAAATATTTATTAGATTTTCCCTAATGTTATGCATAGAATATCATTGATTGAAGTATTCTTATTGTACATAAATCTCAAAATCTTATTCAGATATTTATTTAATAGAAGAGTTCAAAAATTGTGCATCTCAATAATAAATGGAGGGAATACCTCTTTTAAAGGGGTCCATACTAAATTTCACAATCTATAATATTTATAAACAACTTACTACTGTCAAGAATATAAATAATCAACATACAGAAAACCAAATTCACAGCAAAGATGCGCCTGCAAAAACTCTAGAAGAAAAAAAATGATTGAAAAGAAAATGAAAAGACACAAAAACTCTGAGAAAAAAATGCAGTACAAGAAAATGTAATGTAATAAAGACAAAATCTTACTTCATTCCAGGCCTTTCCTTGAGCAATGCGTGGATAAACTGGTGATTTTGGGTTCACAAAGCTGACAGTGTTTGAGATTGCCAACAACACTGGCTGTTCGTAGAAATATATATAAGATTTGTGAGTTGAATGCACTTGAAGTACCACAATGGCTTCCAATCTAATCTAAGATAATCCTATATGCAACAAAACCAATGGTAGCTGAAATTTAAAAAACAAACTGATATTTTCTACTTCCTTTCTACTTAAATGGTTAGAACTTATATTTTCCCATCAATAAAAGCAGGGAAGGTGAAAAGGGAACAAGCACCTGTCATCATCTATAGAACATTGAACTTTAAAGCATGCCAATATAAGACTTAACTTCTCAAGTTAAAATATTTACTACAAAGGTAACATTGCTTCTAAAGATTAATGCCATTGTAACATGGTCAAGTACAACATCAATGCTATTTTTCTTTAACTGTAAAGACTTGAAAATAGACTCAACAAAAATTACATCTATCTAAATATAATGACAAAAAGTCAAAACATTTGAGTTATTAAAAACTCCTAGCTAATCAATAGCATTATGTAGAGTTCCATTGAAGCCCCCTTATTATTGCTAAAGGGGGGAAGATATTCTACAAGGTTTTTCGATGACCCTCCCTTTCCCACACATAATGAGCATCCTCCTCATATGATCATATGATTATTTGTAACTCTAATAAAACACATGGGTTTCATCTCGATAATGATGAGAAAAGGAAAAACTTCCATGTCAACACTTTGGAGGTCTCACATAGAGACTAAATTGTGCAGGAAATAAAGCATCAATTTCATTCATTTAAAACATTGGAGCATAGAATGTTGAAAAACTGGATAAACATAGCATTTTATCTTATGTCTAAAACCATTGTTCGGAACCATCCCCAGTCGATACCTGCACATAACAGTGAATATAAAGCCACAAGCTTAAGCACCCATGCACAGTCACACAAATTAGTAACCAAAACACAATAGCTTTAAGATAAATGGAAACTACCACCAAACCAAATCCTATTGACAAGCATCCCTTGACATTCAATGCCACAAGGTATCACTAATTTGGGACATCAACCTCATCTCCATCACCTACCCTTCAAATTTTCATTGACTGTAAAAGAAATATGAAACAGTAAACTTTATTGCTATCATTTGCGGAAAATGTATTTGAATTCAGTTTTGCTACCATTCCTTTTGGGACAGAAAGCTAAAACTGGAAACCATCCCTTATAGGTTTTTGTTAAGATATACCCTTAAAAAGTAAGGTGACATTAAAGTTAGTTATGTGCTCAACATAACACTAAATGTTGAGATTAGCAATTAGGTGGTTAAGCCACCATAGCCACACATAAGGTGTAAACATGTACCATGAAATTGTGAGATATTTTGATAAGCGCATATGCCAACCTACTTTGGTCCGCGTATGTATTATTATTTGAGAGTGAAAAAGTTTTATATATTATATAATAATTAGTAACGGTTTTGCCTTGCAAGGTTGCCTTATGACTAGAGTGTACCTTTCAAGAGACTTCATCAAATCACATTCTTAGGTGGTGTCCCTAGATTTCACCCTGAAATTTAGGACTACCCTATTTAAAAAAAATTGTACTTTTAAAATAATGGGTTGTTTTGTGTTTTTATTGCCATAAAGTGTCTGTATTGTGTCGAGATATTCCCATAGAGCCATATTAGCCAATTTCGCCAAATACCCAGATGCCCAAAATCGTTATATTCTCACATCCTTTGGGGTTTGCCTGCATGGGAAATTTGTATTTAATTATTCTGAGCCCCGTTTGAGGCAAATTGTGCTCCGGTTTAACCCTGTTGTGATCTTACATGTCAATATTCCCATATACCAAGAGGTTTTAACCAGAATGAATCCTGGGCTTTATTTGTGACTTCTAAAGAACGCTTTTGCGTTTTGGTGTGTTTTCCGTTTTTTCTGTGAAATTTCTCTAGGTCAATTCCTTTGCCGGTTTAATCTGATTTCTTGCCTGGAGTATCTGGAGATCACCTATGGACATTATGCCAGAAGGAATTTGCCACAGGGGGTCTGGTTCTCTCTGAAAAGACGAAGTCATGCACGAAAAAGCTTCTTCTGGGCAGGTCGCATTTTTGGGAAAAGAAGGTTTTAAGCTACAATGGGAATTTTGGTAGCAGCAGGTGGGAATTTTGTACTGCCTGCTGAGTACTTTTCCCATGGAAGCAACGCCACTTAAGGTATTGATGGGAAAATTAGAGGCAAAGCAGTGGCGGAATTTCTTACCGCCTTGCAGGTGAAAATTAAAATCACTTAAAGCATTGATGGGAATTTCTTACCTGCCTTGCAAAGTAAATAATCCCATTATGAAAGTCAAACAACTTAAGTGGATCATGGGATTTTTGGAGCTGCGGTGCAGGTGAATAATCCCATTGAAAATTGGCTTTTAAAAATAGAAATGGGCCATGTCAAAAAGTGCGACCCCTTTTGGAATAGAGGGGCAGCTTTAATGGCATTAATTAATTAAATTCTTTTCCAAATTTGGCGCCCAAGCATGGAGAAAAGTCAACAAAGAAGAAGAGGATAAGGGAATTTAGAAATAGAATTCTAAAATTAAATAAATATAATTTATTTAATGCAACCCCCTTCATGTCAAAAAGTGCGACCCATATTGAGGAGGAATAATACTTTTTAAAGTATTAATTGATGTAATTAATTCCTATTTTTAGTGGATGAGGTCAAAGCACACTGTGAAGTCAAAGTGGACTGGAAGTAGAAAGCTAAAATTAAATAAATTTAATTTATTTAATGGCAGCCATGAGCATGCACAAAATAGGCGCCCAAATTGAAGAGAAAAGCATGTTAATTAATTAATTAATTGTCAGGAATAAGAGATGCAATTATTAATTATAGAATGGTGGAAGTTATATAAGAAAGGGCTGCCATAATGATGAATTAATTAATTCTTTAGCAAAAGAAGCCAAACTGCCTACCGGTTATGAAAGATGCATCGATCGGTTGAAACAACCGGTGACAAGACGATAGAATGAACACAATTCTTTGAGAGTAACCTAAGTACTTTGGCCGAAATAAATAAGTCTGCCAAGAGAGGTGTTGGTTACGAACGGATTGTGCCCGACGGATCGATCACTGAGAAGGGGAAGCAACTTGAGTTTGCAGATCTTTCCGTTTGGAGATCTACGCACTATTATCGAAAAGGATGCGGGCACTTGAGAGTATGGCATCATCTTTACTGTAGATAATATCATTGCTTTCACCAATGAGGAAGTGGTCGGAAACGTTTCTTCGTACGCGAGGATCATTCCTAGCAAAGTGCCTGATTCCCTGGAGGGATCTCTTCTGATGGTGCAAGAGAGAATTGATGGAGTTGTTAGGCCTTTCACGATGGATTCCATCAGTAAGTTGGTGACGCTGCAGTCAGATATTGAGAAGTTCGGGCCTAGCTTGGAGGATGTGGAAGCGTGCATCAGGGTATTGAACGAAGGCTTGCTGCAATTCAGGACAGAAAAGGAAGTTGTGGCTAAGATAGATGGGAAGTTGTTGAATTACATGTTCGACAAGTATATTCAGTATCAAAACAAAAAGATGTAGATGTTACAGCTGGCAAATCTTTCTTCTTCTACTCTTTCTTCTATTTTTCACGTTCCCGAATATAATTGTAAAACTTTAAAGTTATTGGTTTTGAAACCATTACTTTAAGTTATGTGGAATGATTCTATTAGTTAAGTGACAGATGTGTATAAGTTTGACTATGGATCCGGATGCATGTCACTTAGAGAGGAATTAGAGGAGGATGATTGCTAGATGTTATCTTTACTTCTTGTTTATGTTCTAGTTCAGTTGAGTTTCCCATTTGTATTTTCCCTTCTACATTCTATAAGTAGAGGAAGAACCTTCGGGTTAATGATCAGAATTTGTAAGCAGCATTCTTGTGTTCCAAACTTTGTGCTGAAACCCCTGATAGCTATTTGAAGCAAAGGAATAGAAAGGAGTAGATTTCCGGAGAACTTTGTGTCACGGTGCATTTTGTTTCTAACTTTTTGTCTTAGATCTACTTATAAACTTTGTGTTATTCTAGATCTAGATCTGAAAGTTGTCTTTGCTTATAATTCTGTGTTAATATCTATTGGTTCTGTCTATGTGCATGCAATCAACTCTATAATCTATTGATTGGGTTGCACATCTTCCCTCTTTCTTTCCTATTACTTCCTTCCTTTTTAGATATTTCCTTTCTTTAAGCAGCCTATTTACTTGTCTGCAAAACTATACAGCTATGGTTCATGAGCTGCATGGTTAAAGTAAAACCCCTAAATAGATACAAGCATATTTTATTGACAAATCTTACACGAGAGCCTCACCGGTAAATGAGGGAGATTTATCTCATGACTCGCTAGGTGCTCTGCTGTGTAAAAATCTAGCCAACATTAGAAGAATCAATTTCGTGTTTAATATCATAAGTAGGCCCCAAAATATGTACCTAAGCTTTATCGTGTACTAGGAGTAATAGGACATGATTGTTATTTTATTGTTAAGCATTGTGGTTTATATCATGTACAATGATGTTGTGTTGATAAGTAATGTACGAGAGGATGGTTGTTGTGCCGAGGCTAATCATTGTTTTTTGATGAGTGATTGTGTCTAGTTGTTGTGATGGTTTCCTCGATTGCGATAAATATTGATTTGACAATGTTCTCTTTTGAAAATTCTCTTTGATGATGAAATGTTCAATACAAGATTAAGTTTGTTAAAGGGGGTGGGGTTGACTCCTAAACCTCTCAACCCTCTACATCTTTACCAATATTTAATTAGCTGCTCAGCAGCATAGCTGCTCAAGTATATAAAGGGTTGAACTCAATTTTAAAGTTAAAAAACTTGAAGATCAATATACCGATGATTAGGGTTTTGTTGGGCCCAAGGTGAGTAGGAATGGGTTCGAGTTTGACCACCAAGTTAAAGATCAAAATACCGACGGGATGTTTGGAGATCCCACCAACTCGCAAAGTTGTGGTAGGCATGCAAACATAATGGGCCGAGCTAGATTGGATTTGGGTGTCGCCGCCACAGGATTAGAGCTCAAGGCAATTCTATGTTTCACAAAACTAGGGATGGTGCTAGGCAAATCGGCCAAGCAAATGTGAATTCAATCTTGATGTCGCCAATTATGGACGCCTCTACTAAAGCTCAGGAGCGAATCCAAATGCCATAGGGAGTTCAAAGGACCGTAGTCTCTCTTGTGAGATAAGTTGGGACTAAGTCAAGTAGATTTGTTATTGCTACCACAGATCCTTTAGACACGGTTGGGAGAAGGGCGGTTGTAGGGTCGGGGATGGAATTTCATAAGACCGATCTTGAATAGAGAGCCAAACCCGAATTCCAAGTAGTAATGCAATGGGAGCGGCCAAGTGTCAAGTGCGAGTTCAAATCAAAACAGAACTAGTGTTAATGTTGATTAAAGAAGAGGAAAAAAATTGCCACCGAGTTATTTACCATAGGCGTTGTCAAGATGTTGCTTAGCGGTGGGTTGAATGTTGAGCTCCAAATCGAGTTTGAGGAGCAAGGGTCTCCAATGTAGCGTTTGACGTTGCAAGGGTATCAAACAATGTAGTTATGGGGGACGATGGAGCTCAAGTCAACATGAAGAGGATTATCCAATGCTAGATACTCAATGTTTTTCAATGCTTGATGGAAAGGGTTCAACTATACTGAACAAGTTCCTAAGGGTAAGGGTGTCAGTCGCCCCTCCTCTTTTCCTCTCTTTCGTAAAATATCCTTCTCTATAATGTCCCTTTCGTGGCTGAAAACGGAGAAAAGGGGTTTACTGACTATCCTCAATAGATCTAATCTGAAGAACCTTCAAGTACACACAACAAACTGAAAATAGCTGAGAATATCTTAGAATGATTAACCAATACAAAATTTGCAGTCTCCTAGGGCAGCGAACTGCCTATGAGATTCGAGTCCACTTTTCACTAAGCAAATCAATGTAGCTACGGCAATATTTATACATCACAAATACATCCAAAATTGAAGAAATATCTAATTAGTACAGCTGGAATTAAATATTTATAACAGCAGCAGTCCAGCCAAACCAAGGGCTAGGAAAAATAGCAAATCCTCACCAAAATTCACCAAAGTTCAAATTACGGCCTTATAAATTATGCCGAACAAGAATATCAAAGAATAAATATGTTATGTTCCCTAGAAGGCACCAATTCACACTCAAGCCCTAGTCGTCCCCTAGGAAGAGCTCCAAAAATATATAAAAGTCCTTGTAAGTCTTCTTCTTGATCCAAATCTGCAAAGAGTCTTCAATAGAGATCTTCAATTCACCAAAATGGAGAGTTTTTCTTCTCCACCAAGCCACAAGGAAGGTTTCCGTCCTCTTTGATGCCACACAAGAGGGTTTTCGTCCTCAAGTGGAATGGTATTGAGCAACTAGCCCAACAAACCAAGTGTAAATGTAAATGCGCCAAAAGATGATCTCCAAATGAGCCCCTAAGACTCCTTTTATATCCCTTGCTTGGCACTAAAGACCAATCAAATGATGGCCGACCTCTTTAAGCTTCACTTTATCTTTTAATTTGCCTTTATAACTCCTCCAACCCAACCAACCTGCCTTATAAAGGAAAACAATAAAAGAAAACATTAAAATTAATAAAAGAAAGCTAAAACAAAGTTCAATTACTTCCCTTGTTCACTTATTCTTCTTCACCACAGGAAGAGAATGGCAAGATGTCTTTATTCGACATTAATATGAAAAGAGGACATTACAGTCCTCCCTTCCCAAAATTGCTTGTCCTCAAGCAATTGCAAGTGCCCATATCCCAAATAAGTCTCAGCTGCTCCTTTGTGCAATTACCATCCAAGCATTGGTGGCCCACAATTTCTCTCATGTTGTCCCAAATACCAATGTAATCTTGCTCTTCTTTTTCAAAATTCAGAATGAGGGTGACTAGAATTCCACCTTTACTTGCACAAAATAGTACAAGTATGTTAGTGTGTAGTGAATACAACTCCCAGCTATTAAAATGTCTCTTTATGCTCCAAGACCTTGAGAAGAACAAACTGAAAATGCACCAAACAGCAGGCCTCCTTGGTGGAACAACCCTCAAATTGACCCTTGGGTCAAGGTGTTTACCATCCCACCTTTCTCCTATGATTAGGCAATCAATTCCTTTAGAGAAATAGCACCAAGGTGACTGTATGGGGGTTGTATAGTGACTACAACAGCCATGAAATGCTTGGAATTTCTTCAACCATATGATTGGAAGCTCCTTTCCCGTGTCTTATAAGTAGGCAAGTAGCTGGAAAAGTTGTGAACAACAGATGAAAGGAGGGTACAATAGTTGTAAGCATGACATATCTTCAAAGTTCCCCACTCTATCAATGTTATGGGGGCTGGCAACAAGGTTACAGCTGATAGCAACATGGAGAAGGGGCTGGAAATGTTTATGACAGTCACATAAAAGCTTATGGCAGCATGCTTGAAATCCCAAAATTTGGTATTCTCACTACTTCCATTCAAACCAACTTCTAGCTGATATACAATATCCAGAACTATTAGATAGCATTCATCATGTTCGATTTGAGACACAAAATTTGTGAACTCAGCCTCTTCTCTTAATGGAGTACTTACCTCAAGAGCACGCTTATCATTTTTCCCTTTAGATACATCATCAATTCCCTCTATGACTAACATATGTACAACTGCAAATTCATCATAATTGCTCCCCCTTTCCCATATTCCTTTCGGTTCTTTCATGGAACCATGGGTTAGCAATACATAGAAAAGAAAATCAGAATTCTTATCAAGCTTATGATGCCTCAAACATGTCACGCTAGAATTCTTCCCCACTTCATACAAACTCATCAAATTCCTTCCCTTCCATAAGCAAAGAGAGGAAAAATCAAAACTGAAATCTTTACCTTCACCTTCTTTGAGCTTCAAGGGTTTACCCGGATTCCAAGGATGTAAGCAATCTATGTAACTCTTCATCATACCTCTTCTTCTCTCAATCATCATGTGCAAAGCAACCCCTATCTTGAAGTCCAAACTCGTGACAAAGAGTTTGTGATGATCAGCCCAACATGATGATGAAAAAGGAAACAAAGGATCTGAAATATGTGTGTACCTTGGGCTGTCATAAAAACCACCTCATAGGCATTGCTTGGGAGATGTATAATGAGTCCTTGGCAAAGATTCTTCTCCCAACCTTGCTCCTTTACCTCATTAGCATAGTTATGATCACCAAAGCATGGCAATGACAAATAATGATGCAATAGACTCTTGTCATGATCAAACAAAATATCAGATGGCTTACCATTAGTTGTTGGTCTGAAAATTACAGCAGACTGAAAGTGGTCATGGGCACCCGGAAATGCCCTTGTTCCATGGGTGTACCTCATAACAACTTCACTTGGAAGCTCCGCTTCACCTATCCTCCCATATTCAGATTTTTCTCCAATTATAACCCCATTTTTCAGCTTGCTGATCAAAATGTACAGCCACTTGCCATGGTTTACAATGGAGCCTCAACCATGACATATTGTTATTCTTTTCATCAAATGGCTCAAGACAACAAAACTGAATTGGTGTAGAAGAAAGCAATGATTTCGAAACACCTCCATACCTTTGGTCATCCCCAATATGCTTAACTCCTATTGTCATATGAGAATTGCTTGGGCCATCTTTGAGGCTCTTACCGAAGTCTAATTCTTCATCATTATGTTCTTCATTATCTGTGGTTATGGACAGACCAGCAAACTTAATGTCATCACATTTATTTGGAAAAGGGTTTCCAACCATCCCTTTCTCTTCTCCCTCTTGCTCATCATGCCTCCCTTCAACCATGAATTCATCGCACGTTAAAATAACATCGGTATTAACCAAATAATGATCATTAATTACCTCAAATTGAGGTTCCTCCCGTAACAACCATGGGAGTTAGGGCTGAATCTTCATCAAGCTTTATATCCCCTTCTTGCCTTGCCAAAATGAAAGGGTCATCCTTCGCCTTAGATTCAATAAGTGAAACTCTTTCCACCTTGGCTTCATCCATATTTTGTTGACACATGCTCGGGACATCTTCATGGTTCTTGCCCCAAAGTCATGAGTTCCATTAACTTGCCTCTAATTGACTGTTGTTCCTAAAATTCCAGCAAGCCGATTGTCGACATTATCATCCGGAAACGGGACTCTATCCACCCATTCTTTTCCACAATGCGGCGTATCATATTTCCCTTCTTCTTTGGGGTCATGCTCCATGGTCTTTTTCACCAAACACGTGTCCATTTACCCGGTTGTCCTAAAATCAGTCAATGGCTCATCCTTAGGGAAAATGATAGGTACTTCTACCTCTTTCTTTGGTGATTCCACCTCAAAGCCCTCCTGCAGATATCGTTTTTTTTTCTTCTTTCAAGAGAAACCCTTTTGGGTTTGGCTCTTTGGCACTTTCTTGTGGCCTAGGGTTAAACTCTAGAATCTTCTTCCATGCTCTAGCTGTCCCATGGTTGGAATCATCAGAAGTGGAGAGCATCATCGTCCCCAAGGCAGGTGGAAGATCCTTCTATGGTACTTGAGGTCTAGGCTTGGGCCCACACCTACCCTTGCTTACCCCTATGAACTCGGCAAGCGAAATAGATCACGGATCTCCTTCGAAAGAGCCCTATATTCTTCATAGATAGCCACAATGTTGTGACCTACTTGGATGTCGTGCTTCCTAAATGACTTCTTCCTTTGGTAAGAACCTAGGTCTCCATTCCATGTTTGTATTGTCACTACCTTGCATGAATACCCTCAGGATAAGAAGACCGAAGCTCTAATACCACTGTAATGTCCCTTTTAGGGCTGAAAACGGAGAAAAGGGGTTTACCGGCTATCCTCAATAGATCTGATCTGAAAACACCTTCAAGTACACACACAACAAACTGAAAATAGCTGAGAATATCTTAGAATGATTAACCAATACAAAATCTGCAGTCTCCTAGGGCAGCAAACTGCCTATGAGATTCAAATCCACTTTTCACTATGCAAATCAATGTAGAATGCCACGAAATAATTTATCTAGCCACGGCAATATTTATACATCACAAATACATCAAAAGATTGAAGAAATATCTGATTAGTTCAGCTGGAATTAAATATTTATAACAGCAGCAGTCCAGCCAAACCGAGGGCTAGGAAAAATAGCAAATCCTCACCAAAGTTCATATTACGGCCTTTTAAATTATGCCGAATAAGAATATCAAAGAATAAATATGTTATGTGCCCTAGAAGGCACCAATTCACACTCAAACCCTAGTCGCTCCCCTAGGAAAGAGCTCCAAAAATATATATAAGTCCTTGTAAGTCTTCTTCTTGATCCAAATCTGCAAAAAGTCTTTCAATAGAGGTCTTCAATTCACCAAATGGACAATTTGCGTTCTCCACCAAGCCACAAGGAAGGTTTCCATCCTCCTTGGATGCCACACAAGAGGGTTTTCGTCCTCAAGTGGAATGGTATTGAGCAACTAGCCCAACAAACCAATTGTAAATGTAAATGTGCCAAAAGATGATCTCCAAATGAGCCCCTAAGACTCCTTTTATATCCCTTGCTTGGCGCCAAAGGCCAATTAGATGATGGCCGACCTCTTTAAGCTTCACTTTATCTTTTAATTTTCCTTTATAACTCCTCCAACCCAACCGACCTGCCTTATAAAGGAAAACACTAAAAGAAAACATTAAAATTAATAAAAGAAAGTTGAAACAAAGTTCAATTACTTCCCTTGTTCACTTATTCTTCTTTGCCACGGGAAGAGAATGGCAAGAAGTCTTCATTCAAAATTAGTATGAAAAGAGGGCATTACATTCTCCCTCTTGACCAGAACTTGTTCACCTTCTTCTTCCTCCCTATTTTCTAGGGTCAAAGACTACTCGGATACCAAATGTTGACCAGCAAAAATAAACCAATATTTTATTAATGTAATAAAACGGTCATTACATTTTTAATGAAAGAATGCAATATTTATAGATATTGCATAGCAAACAATAGTTCCTAGAAAGTAGGAACAACACTCTTCAAATAAACTCATGGGAACCACTATTCCCAACTTGAAGACTAGAAAGGAAGATTTGAATATAACAAACTATATTCGCCTAACAATCTAACAAACTAGACACAATTTAGTATGAAGGAACGCAAGTATGTGGAGTCTTCTTTAGGCTAACTAGTGAAGTATAAAGATGTACCCCATGTCAACTATCTGATGTTATGATAGTAAATAATGTTTCCTACCTTCCCACGACATTTTTTCCATTCCTCAAGACCTCGCGTAAGGAGCTATAGGCCTACTACGAGGATTAGGTATTGGCGTGAAAATGAAGGGGCACTAAATGGTAGATATGTGACCTCCTATTCCATTCAAAAAAATCTACCATACACCAAAGGACCTCAAGCTTTGTAATGAAGCCGATTGTGAAATTTAAGTTTCAACTAAGATGGAGGTGCGCCAAAATGATATCATGTCTATTTTGTTGTGATTGGCTTTTCTAAGGTTATATTGAGATGAACTACCCAATGTAGGAACTATAGATTGCTAAAGATATCAGAAATAAGAGAGTAAACCTATGATAGGTCCAGCATAAGCACAAAGAGTGATAATACCAAAATGGAAAATATTTACATACATGTGATAACAACGCCAAAAGATCCAAGGAGGAAATCAATGGCGAAAATAAACCCAATACAGAAAGTTGTTACAAGGAGGTTGTAAAAGGTAAAGATTGTAAAACTAGCAATTGCACATGAGTTGCAAATTACGTTGGAGAGGATAACAATGTTAAGTTTGTTGGAGTTGTAATTTACAGCGAAGTGTATGCAAACTTAAAACTAAACAAAAACTTTCTAGAAACTGAGAATAATCAAGCACATGGCACATTATTATAGTGCAAGCTTATTTTTTTAGATTGCTTCATTTAACATCACCAATAATCGCCACAAGAACATTCTCCCTTTTTAAAATGAAGGAAATGGTTCTCATTTCTCACAACAATTTTGCAACAATCTTGGAGTTAATTTTCGTTGCAATGTGGCAATGAGCACATAATCGAAGGTTCTTGACAACTGTAATAATTGTTCCAGGGGCATGTTTAACCAACCAAATGCAGTTGCCAACTTTTTACTATGGTGGCAGAGAAATAATTCTTTTTCCTCCACTTCCACATCATTAAGTAAATGTCTTTAATATGAAAAATAACTTTTTGCCTTCATCTCTCAAGCCATTTTCTCCAACTTTGCATAGATCTCCTCTATCTGTAGATGCGATTTATGATTTATGATGTCTCTTGGCCTTCAATCTAACTACATCCAAGGATCTTCTTAATTCCTCTATCTTTCATCAATCTCTCATCATTTGAGCCTCACCTCACCTGCCCACTTCTACATAGATGTTTGAGAGAAGAAAATAAGTTGCATCATTTTTAGGATCCAAATCAAAATGCATTATGGATGTAAATACTCCTAAGCCTATATTCATATGTGATCTACAAGAAACAAGCAAACACTTCCACATAACCCCACAGGTTTATGTGGAATTTGGCTCTACACCTGCCAATTGCATTGTGCATATCCTGCAATCAACGATGTCCATGAAACCACGTTTTTTAGGCATTTTGTCAAACAGTTCACATGCCTTGTGTAATGTTCCACATTTTGCATACATGTCTACTGCGAGCATTTACAACTACAACATCTAACAAAATTCCTCTATCTTTTATGCTTTGATGGATGTCCACACCCTGTTCTAGAGCTCGTATTTTGGCATAGGTTCAGGAGTATGCCGACAACTATAAACTGAACTGGTTAGAGACATGTTTGTTGCATACAATGAAACGACTATCTCTTGAGGAAACCCATGTCTTCTGTTTGCTGGCATAATCGTATTCCATGAGAAGTTGTCTCGTTCTTTCATTTGGTCAAACACTTTATCGGCACCTATCAAACTTCCACACTTAACATACATGTAAATAAATAGATATTTTCTCAAATAGGGCAATTTAAAATAAGCAATCAAGAAAGTATAGGCAAGCATGAACAGTGTGACGGAAATTGACTTTTGGAAAAGGTCGTCGAATTCGACCGCAATAACAATGGTTATTGTGAAGACAACTATCCAATTGACTGTAAGGTAGTAATATCTCGATTACACATATCAATGCAAGATCCTATCCCATTCCCAAGAGTCGTCAATGGTCAATATCTCGTATCTTTTTAAATAGAGCGAGGGAAAATTGGGGTGGATATTGTAGATTGTACTGATCTAATATCCCTTTGCAAATTACTTACTTAAGATGGAGATATTCTCTGCTTCCAAAAATGGCAATGGCAATCGCGATGACAGCTTACATGTTTTGATGTTCCCATGGCTCGCTCACGGCCATATCTTTGCCTTCATTCACCTTTCCACAACATTGGCCACCAAAGGCAGTATATCCTTCCTTTCAACCCCTATTAACATTTCTAGGATTAGCCCTCTTTCTCAAAGAGAACAAAGTGCAGTTGGTGGAGTTAGAATTGCCCTCTATATAGGGTCTTCCTCCAAGCATAGAAAACACCGTAGATCTCCCTTTAGTGCAGCTCACAACTATGTTAAAAAAGCCATGGATGGATTAGAAAAACCTTTTCAAGCTCTTTTGCACCACATTTGTCTAGATGTAGTACAGCATTGGGTTCCTGCAGTTGCCGCTGATTTAGCAATACCCACCGTGTCATTCTCCAAACTTCAACGCTGTGACAACTAGCTATATTTTTGGGCACAAAGAAGGCCGCTAAAATAAAAGAAGAAATGACCGCAGGAGACTTGATGAAGCCTCCCGTCCATTTCCCTTCCTCCTGCATCACCTAGAGGCCATTTGAGGTGAGGATTATGGTCAACTTTTTCACAAAGAAAAGTGAGTTCGTCGGAGACGCGGATCGAGTAATGAGATGCTTTGGTGGATTCTCTATCATGGTCGTAAAAACTTGCTCTGAAATTGAGGATGACAAGGTCAGAAAATATTTAGAAACAATTTCAGGAAAACCCGTGTTTGCATTAGGTCCTCTGCTGCCATGTGATCAAGGGGCTCAGGTAGAGGACGCTAATGCTTATAGCTTACGGTGGCTGGAAAAGCAGGAGGCTTCTTCAGTTGTTTATGTGACGTTTGGAACAGAGGTGGTTTTGTCAGAAGAGCAGATTGAGGAAATTGTCGTGGGTTTGGAAACCAAGCAGTGTGCCTTCGTCTAGGCGCTACGTGGAGGTTCTAACTCGCTTACCCACTAGTTTTGAGGATTGAACTTGAGACCGGGGTCTTATTACTCGGCGCCTCGAAGGGAAATTTTGTCACATGATCAGATCGGAGGTTTTTTTACGCATTGCGGATGGAATTCGTTGATGGAAGGGATGAGCGCGTGGTTGCCTTTGATCGCTTTGCACGATGCGTAATGATCAAGGATCAATGCGAGACTCGTCGTGGAGTTGAAGATTGGAGTGGAGGTTGAGAGAGGAGAGCATGGAAAATTTGAAGGGAATGATATCGTAAAGTTGTGAAGAAGATCATGGTGGAAGAGCAGGGGAGGGAATTGAGATCAAAATCTGCAGAGATAGGGAGTGTGTTCGACACTAAAATATTGTGCCAAGGCGAGGATGGATCTCAAAATAAGTGTAATGATAAATTCATCGCAAGGTTAAGAGATTTGAAAGGAATTGAGGATCATTGCATAATATCATTTATAGGATGAGTCAAAGATGAATATCTAGGACAGTAAATATCTAGGACTGTAGAAAAATATCTAAAATCCCAACAACTCCGTAAAGTTAAGACAACAAACATCGGAGCCGCTTAATTTGACACTTTCCAGCAAGGGCATCTTCAAAGGTCAAATCAAAGGTGAAAATAAACCCAATACGGAAAGTTGCTACAAGGAGGTTGTAAAAGGTAAAGATTATAAAATAAATTACCTAAGTAGCTCAAAGAAAGGACAAAAGCCATATAAATCCAAGGGGGATAGGATGTCGCAAGGAGGCTATAAAAATAACTATCAAATAAATTACCAAAGTAGCTTAAACAAGAGGGCAATGGCTGTATAAACCCAAGGGGGATAGGATGTCGCATGGAGGTCAGTAAAAATAACTATAAGATAAAATACCATAGTAGCTCAAACAAAAGGACAACAATCGTATAAACCCAAGGGGAATAGTATGTTGCATGGAGGTTGTAAATAAAACTAGGATGTAATGTGTTAGCGGGGCATTTGCAGATCCAAACTAGCAGGTTTGTGCAAAAGTAGATAATATAGGATGTAAGGTGTAAGGCAGGCATTTAAGTATCCGAACTAATAGACTGTAAAAATAAGGTAATATAGGATGTAAGGTGTTGATTGGGAATCCAAGTCTGAGGATATAATAGGATGTGTAGGTAGTAGACACATAAAAGTAAAGTATGGTAGTATGAGAACAAATAAAGGATGTCATAGAGGTCATGAAATGAAACTACAAGCATCCTTTATAGGATCACGCACTGCCGCTAAATATCGTATTGTATGCAAATCATTATGTCCTCAATATTTTCGAGGACCTTTGAGATCTTCTAGTGTATCTTGTGATGCATTGCAGCCATGGTTTATTCCAACCTCGGGAAATTCATGATATGACCTCCGGTGCATGTCCACTATAGAGGGAGGGAAGGAAGGGGTAAAAGGAGGGATCTCCATTTGAGAAGGGTAGAATGAGAAATAGGCACCTCGACTAGTCAAAGGGCGTATGTAGACATGAAAGTCCAGGATTGGGGACCAACATAGAAGATAAGTATGGAGCCAACTTCTTAGCTCACGGTGGAGAAGAAACCTTTGATGCCTTGTGCTTGCGTCTAAGTATGCGATAAGCGTCATCGAGTGAGAGAAAATTCCATGACGAGGGAAAACTGCACAGAAGAGGTAAGGAAGGGTGTGATGGTCGTCATCTTTGTTCTTCATGCACTTCAACTTCAATTTTCTTCATGTGTTTCTTATAATCTTGTCAATCCATAAAATCATGTTGTGCTCTGCGGTGGCCTCATGCCCTATGCGAAATGGTGTAGACTCGTTTGGGGATTATGTGGTGACATGACATGAGGTAGTGATGGAGATGTCAAGGAAGGCAAGGGAACTACTATGATGGTGAGCTAACCGTGCAGGAGCCAACATGCGTTATGACTTAGGCTTTGGGTCATGTGCGAAGGAATAGTAGTAGGTAGTTGAGTCGGTTGTTTCCATTCTTCATTCTCTTCGACATCAAGTCATCATGCTCGAGGTTGAAATCTGAATACTCCGGCTCGCCGTTGGGAGTTGAGGCTCAAGAGGAGGTTTCATGGATCATGTTAATGTTACGATCAAGGAGGATTGTGAGGATTATGGGGAAGACACGCCATCAAGAGTCCCCACTCATCAAAATCGCTAGAACCGATAAAAGCATGCAACGAATGTTGGTATCATAGACCTCCACGTTCTTAGCTTGGGCATAGCCAAACAAGAACAGTCATCAAGCAAATAGTCGCTGCATACGCAGTGTAGATATGCCAATGTTAAAGGATTTGATAATGGTTTTGTTAGGAAGTGATAAAGGAAGCTCCTTAGAGGAGGCAAGGTAGAAGAGATGGTAATAGGGATTGCATTAGTTTCCTTCTTACAAGAAAGGGGCCACAAAGAAGGGGTAGTTAATCAATGATAGAATCGGGACGATCGAATGATTTGATTTTGAGATTGATTTCATTGGGGTCATCATCATCCGAGTGTAGGAGGCTAAGTGGTATATTCCCAATGAGCTCGGATGCCCACTACATCCTCGAAGGGAATTGATGGGTGGTTAAAGCATTAATATTCTCAAAAGGGGACACTATGTAGTTCCTCGATAATGGGGATCTTGAAGACACCGGGTTGCGAAAAGTGTTGAAAGTTCTACGGATTGGTGTCACCCTGAATATTATACATGGACCCTATGTACGAAAATTCGATGCATTGACATGCGAATGAGGCGATTGTGCACATCGAATGTGTCCATGGTCAGCCAAGAAGGAAGTTACAAGAAAGAAGAAAGTTGGAGATCATGACTTTCACTCTAATGGTGCAAGGAGGCACGGTAATGGGTAGCCAAATATAGCACATGGGGGACATTTTCCTTCGGCCATATACTTAGCATGTGTTGTGGGTTAATTTAGGTTATCGGTAGAATATCCTAAGGATATGATGAAGTCCAAAGAAGCGACGCATGTGCCAAAACCTTCATCTATGAGAGCTAGCTTGAATTGCACATTGTCAATCTTAACAGAGATGGAGAGAAGAGGATCATCTAACCGAAAGAGAAGTTCATCCGCGATCATAGAGTTAGTAGGAAAGTGGAGTGATAGAGATTGATTTGTGGTTATATTGGTATAAATAGAAAGTTCTTTGCATTGTTGAAGTATGCTCTCATTCAAACCATGCAAGAGGGAGTCTTGACCCAAAGTTGGTGGTGAGGAAAGAGTCATGTCGAAGAGGGATGACATGAGACCATTACAATGTTTAGGAGAAGAATGGATAAATTTTAGAAAGGTGATTTTTCTTGGGAGGTTGTAAAAATTTGTGATTGGATCCCATTCCTCCAAGTTGGGCTATGAAAGGTTGGAAAGTTTTGTGGTCAGGAAGTGGGATCCTATTAGACCGAAAGAGGGGTCAACAGAAATTGATTTGGCGCTCCAAACTTAATATCTTAAGGTTGATTATCCATACGAGCAAGGTTAGCTTCCATTTGAAGGAATTGATTTTTAGTAGCCATTTGTTGACTCTTTGGTTGATGAGTCAGAGGATTAGTTGAGTTGGATCCATAGGGGAATTGTCTTGATTGGTATTATTAAGTTGTGTAGTGTTGGTAGATTGATTAGAAGGATTTTGTGGATTAGATTGATCCGATGGAAGAGGTTCACTTGTGTTGCACCTGAATAGTTGAAAAAGAGGGATAAGTATGGGATGAAACGGCGGGCAAGTCATGGTTTGGCTTGCCCCATTGGTTAAAAGGGATTCCAAGCAATATTATACTCATTCATGCATTGTTGGATGAATTCATGAAGTTATTCGGTGAATTTAGAAATGTTTTGGATGAATTATCGCATGGTGGGTGTATAGTCGGCATAGATGTTATCTATTTGTTCACCCTTCTACTTGAATGCTTCCTCTTGGATGGATTGGTTTAAGTGAGATCTAGTCGACTTTTTATTAGATGCATTAAGCACAATCTTCTTGGTATGAGCACCAGCCATGTTGCAATTCAGATAAAAAGGTGTTGTTTTAGGTAGAAGTCCTAATCGGAATCATGGGAGCTATATACATGATTAATGGTAGAAGGTTTTAGAAAAGAGAAGAGCTGAGATAGCTATAGAAAATTGAGATATTGAAGTTGATTTGATATAAAATAGGAAAATAACATGAATATGACTCAATCAATGATGGAGTAAGATTCGTGGTGGGTTCACCGTAATGTATATAGGCTAAGAATGTCTATATATTATCCTCTTTCTTCTCGACAATATAGATTAGGATATTGAGAGGAGCATCAGAGGACCTATACACAAGCCAAACTTGTAACCAAGAGGTGCAATAGTCGTGGATCTTGAAGACGAAATTCCATTATCTACCAAAGGCGTAGTATTCCAAATCCTAAGTCTAGGATGGGGATGGAGTCTTACTAGTATCATGATTGTATGATCAATAAGATGTGATGTGCTTATAAAAAGATATCTAAACTAGTATTGTAAACAAGGGTTGTAAGACATACATAGGTTGTAAACCAAGGGGTGGATGTATGGCAAGGGCCGATAAGAATAATGCAATAGAAAAGAATATGCTACCCTATCCTAGTCTATGTATATGATACATCAATCAAATCAAATCAAATCAGAATAATAACATAAAGTAAAAGGAAGGTTAGAGATATTTACATTTGTGAAGACACCATTGGCACATTAACTACCCCCTTGGGTTAGTAGCACCTTATGAGAAATTTGATGTGAGAGACCGCAAGACGAATTGTTGGGGACTCCAAAGACTTGGTAGACCTTACCGGTGCAGCTCCTATTCTTGAGTGTCCTAGATCCAATGCTCCAAAGATAGTCCTCCAAGTGTAAGCAAAACTAATTCCTAAACCTTTAAAGACCTTAAGAGCAGCTTGGCAAGCACAAGCAGACCGATAGATGATAATGTGATGATTCAGAAATGTTCTCAAAGGACACCTATAAATAGGGGTCATGATTAGTCATTATAGTCTCTTATAGCCAATGGCATCGACCATCTGAGGAAATAAAGTCAGACAATATTAACCATGGCTGATGTCGTCAGCTCTAGGTAATAACAAATCATGGAGTCCTGGGGAAGGCTTAGGAGGTGGGGGAAGGCTTAGGAGGTGGGGAAGGGCCCAAGAACTGATAAAAAGGTGATTTGACGGAGATATGAATGTGATGTAAGTAGATATGCAGGTGATAGTAAGAGGGTGTTAAGGTGATATCGAAGGAGGTGGTAAAAGGATGACTAAGAGATGTAAAGGATAGGATAGCTTAGATAGCAAAGACTGCACATTAAAGTTCTCTCACAAATAATGCTAACCAACCCGACCGCTTTCCAATCATCCCCACTCCCGGTAATGCCTTATAAGACATCACTTGGGGGTTAATGCGCCAATGGTGCCTGCAAAGAGAAAAGTCATAATGGGTGAAAAATAAGGAGCATACACTACATAGTTTTGGTGTTGACATTTTGTAGAATAGTACAGAACAGCACGGAATCTTCAAGGCTCTCAAGATGAGAGTGTGAACTACTGTGACTACACTCATATCGCAACCAAAACGGCTCAACCACCTGTCTAAACACAACCATATAATTTATTCAAAATTGTTTATAACTAATACCATACTAACAAAATATATCATGTCTTATTTCCTTGTGTACAAGGGAAGAAGGGAAATCATAGAAAGATATAACTAAAAAAACTTTTGAATAGGTTGTAAACTTGAGCAGTAGTTATTCAGATAATTAGGGAAGTACATTTGTACGGGATATCAAGATTTTACAAGACATGAAAATCCAACCTAATGATTTTTTGAATAGGTTGTAAACTTGAGCAGTCGTTATTCAGATAATTAGGGAAGTAGATTTGTACGAGATATCAAGAATTTACGATGAAAAGACAAGAAAATCTAACCTAATTATCTACACGAAAGGAGCATAATTAGACAGTCCCCTTGCAAACAATGCCAAGGTAAAGTCGCCTTGGTGGCTGATCATTTGTGATACAAAAATTGAGTAGGCAAGGCTGTTATGCTCAAGTCTCAAAGAGATCAAATTATGCCAAAAACCACACAAATCCAACTTTGGAGTGTAGACAATCACATGACAAGCTTAATGAATGCAAAGAAACAAATATTATACTTCAACTTTAGAATTTTACGGTCTCTTCCTCCCTCATTGACTTTCTTGATGATGGAATTAATTTAAAATTACCATATGATAGAATATTGGGCAGGCTAAATTGCTTTCTCAGGACAGGACTTATACTAGCAAGGAAGCCATAGCAAGATGTTAAGGAAGTTACAAAATTTGAAACATAGTTGTTCAGATAACTAGGGAATTACATTTGCACAAGATATCAGATGTTACCAGGAAAAAAATTTAATAAAGCCAACCTTTCTACAAACTCCAATTAATAATTTACAGAAAAAGAGCATACATTAGAAAGTCCCCCAGCAAACAATGCAAAGGCGAAGTCGGCCCGTTGATTGATCAACTGAATCTTCAAAGATCCATTTCCTGTGTGAACATAGTCGCGTGTTGAAAAGTTTGCATATTGGAACTGCAAAGCACATGATATATAAATTTTATGAGATATACCTTATGCAGAAGTAATTTCTTTTGATTATCTGTTTTCCATATTCATAATTTCCTTCAAAAGCCATATGAAATGAATCTCCTATTAACATGCTTATGACCTTTATAGGTGCGGTGCATAGAAATGGGATTACATCTTTCTCTGGCGCATTTTCTCTTAAGCAAGCAGAGCCACTGAAACATTTTACCAGATATGCTTGTTAGATGTCATGAATATCTTTATGCATGATATGAGGTAAAACTAAATGTGCATGAATTCAAACCACTTCTTTACCAGCAAACAGTACTCTTTAAATTCATTTAGTTACCGTTCTATAACCATCTTCCAAAAGTATAAAAGGTGGGGTGGGTGGGGAATGGAAATCAACAAAGGACACAATGGGTGGTCATGGAAAAGAAAAAAATTGATAGTCACGCCAGAATTCAAAAATCTTAGCTATGCTTTGCATGGTTTCTATAAAACTAAATGTGCATGAACTCAAACCACTTCTTTACCAGCAAATAGTACTCTTTAAATTAATTTAGTTACCATTCTATAACCATCTTCCAAAAGTATAAAAGGTGGGGTGTGTGGGGAATGGAAATCAACAAAGGACACAATGGGTGGTCATGGAAAAGAAAAAAATTGATAGTCACGCCAGAATTCAAAAATCTTAGCTATGCTTTGCATGGTTTCTATCTGGAAGCTACAATGAGAGATTAATACTTGAATTTTGCTGGAGAGAAAACTCCAACCCAATCATTTTTTGATGGAGAGAAGTGGTGAAATTTCACTGTCACCCACTCAACTGTTTCACCCTGCAGATTCACAATGCAGTTGGAAAGAACAGAAGAACATTAGTTTGTAGAGTATATTTTTCATAGCCTATGAAAAATCTGGCTGTTCTTTTCAGAAAGTATATTTTCCACAATAATAATCTATAAAATAGCATTTTTCATATAAATCACAAGTGGCAATTACTTGCAAATAGGAAACATACAGAGATGCAAACAAGAAAATAGAATCAAGCAACTGATCTGAATTTGTAAAATATTATGGTCCAAACAAATAGGTGACACAAGCCTTTAAGACAAAACAGCAAGTGCAATACTCAAATTCCTACAAGAAGACTTATACTAAACATGTTACTGAAAAGCGTGATATTGAAATTTTCATGAATATCAAAATGAACAAAGAGATCTCTAAATTTGCAATATATAACATGTAAAAGTGTTCGGTTATGGTTGCCACTAACAAAGCCTTTGGAGGAACAACACTCTAGGTCAAAAATAAGAATTAATGCATTGAATTTGGACACATTTCTCACAAATTTTACTGAGATGAAGGCCGCAATAAAGAAGTATATCAAATCATTTGTCTGTAAGACTTAACTGCCGACAGCAAACTTGTAAGCATAGAAAATACATGTGTGATCCAAAATTAATAGACTACTTTAAGTGGGATAGAGGCCCTGCAACAAATATAATGATGGGAAAGAGTTTACATCCTAAATATAAATTATTCAGATGTAAAAATTACGAGAGCAATATTGCATAAACATCTAAATACAACTTGTTAGTGTAAACAGTTATATTCCAAATCGTAAGCTTAACTTGTGTTAGTTGTAAGCAACTTTGGTTTGTTGTGTTTTCTTATTTTGTCCTTTATGACCCAACATCGATCATCGTGGATTGTTCTTACCCATCTCCTAATCAAGGGTCACAATTAACCATCCATGTGAAATCATGAGATTGGCTAAACCTCCACCGATTTCCTATGATAAAAGGTGGATATGGAGATTGTAATAAGCTTAGATGAGTTAGCTATATGTTGGACAAGTTTCTGATAAGCTTCCAGTGGTCTATAGTGGGAGATTGTTTATAGCATATGAATAGTTGTTTCTGTTTCTGTGTTAATCCTTTCTTTGAATCAAATCTGGGTTTATAGTGTTGAAGGTGGTTTTTGGCACAGGTTATCTTCGTGAATTTGACTGAGTTTCACGTGAAATTTCAACATGGTATCAAACCTCACCTGTGTGCCCTCCTCCTCCTAAGTCCTCCAGTTTTTTCAAGTTGTGCCACTAAGTTGTAGCTGCACTGTGAAGAGGACATTTCAGAGTCACTGTTTTATGAGCATTTTGGGTCAAACTCTACTCTCTTATCCATTTCCACATTGACGGTGGATGCCACAACTACTGCCCCACTTACCACCTCTAGTATAACTCCTAGTCAAAGTCTTCAAATAGGAAGCACCAAAATGTATCTATTTGCCTCCGACGGTCCAAGCATTGTCGGTCACCATGCTACTCAAAGCATGTTTCACCTTCACAAGTCGTCTCAAGACGAGTGTGTGAGAGGCAAACCTAGTCTCGTAATCTATTAAAAATGAATGGAAAGAATTTAATAACAATACAAATTGATTTAAAATTAAATATTAAAATGAAACACTTAAAAACTTAAAACTTTGAGGTTTTCCCTTACCCTCAATAACTCCAACTTCAAAATCTTCTGAAAATGGCCTGAGACAAGTGATGGTTGGTGACAAACATCTGAATCTCGTTTGCCTCCATGTAGATTTTCTCAATCCATGTGATTTTCTCAATCTTCTGCAGCATCAAATTCAAGGAGTGTATTGCACATGGTGTCCAAAATATGTGTTCATACCTACCCTCTACTATCAACCTTGTTGCCTTATAATTTTTTGAATTGTCCGTGATGACTTGGACAACGATTTGAGGGTCCACTAACTCAATAGCCTCAATTAGAAAGTGTGCAATAAATTGAGCATATTTTATTTCCCCTCACAATCAACAAATTTCCTTGAAACATTGCCCCTCTAGGGCTTACTACAATAATGTTGATAAAAGTTCTGTTTCGGGAGTATTTCCATCCATCCGATATAATACACTCCTGAATCCTTCCAGAAATCTCTAATCGGTCAGAACATGTTTGTATGTGTTCCGCTTCTTTTGTCAAAAGAGATGTGCGAACCATATTATAGTTAGGGTTTGTATACCCCTGTGGTGCGTCATTAATGGCTCTCACCATCTGTTGCCAATATGGTGACCTCAACACATTGAATGGTAGCCCACATGCATAAACACACCAAGCCACCAATTCATCTGCAATTTCTCTCTTCTCCATGTTGAATGCTTTTTCTAGAGGCCCTTTTGCTCTCTTTCTTGATGTGGTCTCTTCATCCAAAGGAGTTTCAACTGGAACAATTTCAGTATGACTATCAATGAAATGATGGAATGATAGTGGTGTTGGTGGTTTTCCCATAGCCCTCTCGCTACAAAGAAAGGTTTTAGAGCGAGCTCATGTAATTTCGGGTTAGCCTCCTCTTACTCTTTTTAAGTACATATCTATTTTATTCTTCTCCACCTTTTACATGGTCTAATGCCCGTCCTCATTACCACGCTTAAATGAGTTTTCAAGCGGTATACGAGGACTTAAATGTGGTGCCACAATGGGGGCACGTCCAAACACAAACACCACCACCGGCAATGAGCTCTAACACTTCCACATGCCTCCATAAAGGAGAATGAGGATATATTTTCACTATCAAGCCACCTGAACACTTCCTTGTATTCCTTCCTCATGCTTGCTTTCTCATGCCCCCTAAAGTTGAACTGGATGCCATGACTACAATCATAAATTTGTTTTAACCTACAATGAGAGATATTTTTTAAAACATTGCTAAATAATTTAATAAACAATGAAAAACAACAAATACAAATTATACAATTAATTTGTTAACCCCTACATGTTATTTTCTGAGTCTGTTCACCAAGTTCACCATAAATGGTGCGAGGTGAGAGCATACACAAAGGGTAGACGTTTAAGTTTTTAATGAATTCAATTTAAAACTTTAAAATTAAAAAAACAAACACAACTAATTAAAAAAGTTAAACAGTTAAACCCTACACGTCAATCTCTGATTTTGATTGCCAAGTTTGCCATAAATGGTGTGAGGTGAGAGCATAAACAAAGGGTAGGCGTTTAAGTTTTTAATGAATTCAATTTAAAATTTTAAAATAAAAAAACGAACACAACTAATTTTTAAAAATTAAACAGTTAAACCCTACACATCAATCTTTGATTTTGATCACCAAGTTCACCATAAATGGTGCGAGGTGAGAGCATACACAGAGGGTAGACGTTTAACAAAATAGAACTTAAATACTAAACTTTAAATACGAAATTAAATTTAATAATTAATTAATATTTTTAAATAAAGTAAAATAAATAGATCATGATCAATGATCATGAACTAAGTCACTAGGTTCGTGTTCGTGTTCGGTGAGGATAAAATTGTCGATTGATAAAATTCGGAAAAAAATTGTCAATAAATTCAAATTATATATTTCTACATTTTTTTAAATTTATTTTAAAATAAACAACTAATAATAAATATACAAGAATGGTGGATATATACAAATATTAAATTCATAAATATCAAACTAAATACTTGTTGGCTAGATTTTCTCGCATAGCACAAAACCTAGGCAACATGAGATAAATCTCCCTCATTTAACCGGTGAGGCTCCCTGTCGATTTGTCAATAAAAATGTGTTATTATCTATCGGGGTTTTACTTTAACCACTTAGTTCATGAACCATAACTAAGAAGTTCTGCAGCAAGTGCGTAATTGCTCAAGAAAGGAAGTATTTTATGAAGAAGGAAGTAAAGGAAATATAGAGAAGAAATGGGGAAGATGTGCATCTCAATCGTAGATAAGCAGAGCTAATTGCATGCACATAGAAGAAACTTAATAGATATGAACACAGAGAATTATAAAACAAGGGCAACTCTAGATCCAGATCTAAAATAACACAAAGTCTATTAAGAGATCTAAGATTAAAAGCAAGAAACACAATACACCATGACACAAAGTTCTCCTAAACCTGCTCCTTTGTATTCCTTTGCTCCAAGTTGCTCTCAGGGGTTCAACACAAAGTCTAGAACACAAGATTGCTTCTCACAAATTCTCCTTCTTAACCCAAAGGTTCTTCCTCTACTTATAGAATGTTGAGGGGCAATTACAAGTTGGAAGCTTTTAGTTGAACTAGCACATGTGGAAGTCGGAAAGAAACAATTGGCAATCTTCCTCCTAGAATTCCTCTTTGCGTGACATGTATGATTTCTGAATCGAAAATAGAACCTTCTACTTTGCACGTGCCACCTATCTCCAAGTAGTTGACTTCTTCAAGTAATGGCTTTTAAACCAATCACTTAAGTTGTATAATTTAATTGATCGCTCAATTACTTTGTCGGAGGAAAGGAGAAGGAAGAGGAAAGTTGACTTTGTCGGAGGAAAGAAGAAGGAAGAGGAAAGCTGACTTTGTCCTTTTTCATGTCTGCATGCAACTGATTCAAACTGGATCTGGAAGCAGCTGGATCTGGAAACAAGCTGGAATTGCAAGCAGTTGGAATTGGAAGCAAGCTGGAATTTTGCCTTCGCATTGTCTTCTCTTTTATCCTTGAAGGTTTTGTAGTTCTTCTTTTGTACATGCATCAATGCAAGGTTGGCCGTAGATAACTCATCATCCTTATTTTTAATTGCATATGAGCAATTAAAAATTCTGGAAAGCACTCGGGTGAATGAAAATTCAATGAAAGCTTCAACTGGAAGATGAGAGCACATGCACAAGATCTTGGAAGGAATTTTCCACGCACTGTCTTCTTCACGGGCTGCATTCGAAACAAGAGGATGAAGCCTTTGTGCCAGAAGCTTTTGCAACTATGAGATCTAGATCTGGATCTGCATATGGATTTGCATCTGCATCTGCATCTGGATATGGATCTGCACCTGCATAACAAACTTTGGCAACTGGGCTATGGATGGAAAAGCTGCAACTCGAATAATTCCACTGCTTTTAATCTACACGCATGAGTGAAGTTTCTCCTGCACGCATGAGTGAAGTCTTTCCTGCTCTGGATTTATCTATCAATTCAGCAAGAGGTTTCAAGCCTAGATCTGTCTCCAATATCTAAATTTAGAAGTGATGCATGACTCCGTTGTGCTTTCTTTTTCATCTTTCTTCGCCATAGCTTTGTCTATCTTCATCTGAATAATTCTTTTTCTTCTTACTTGGCCGGATTTCTTCAATACTGGTGCAGATCTGGACAATTCTTCAGATTCGGAGGATATATGCAATGTATTGGACATTGATAAAAGCTCATTTTCCTTTATAAAGCACACCGTAATGAATTCCTGCAATTTATTCGAGACAAAATGGCCACTCGAGCATGAATAGTGAATTTTAATTGTAAAAATCTGCACTTTTCAAGCCTGCTGCCCCAAAAATGGTGTTTATTTTGCACATAAAGAGAGCATGAATCCTTTCAACAACACCCGAGCTCTGTAACACCCGTGCAAACAATTATGCCGACAAAGATCAACCTCCTTCAAAGCATGCGCCAAATTTGGAAGCTTTTAGCCTTGTTTCCACCTTGCACGAGCAAAATCCTTCTTCAAATGGGGGCACACTTTTCCTCTTGGCTGCAATTCTTTACTGTGAATTAAATAATTCACCCATATGGCTGCCCATGCGTATATAACCCTCACAATTCTATAATTAATAATTTCCCTAACATTAAAGGCAATTAATTAATTAAAAATCAAGCTCTTCTCTTTTAAATATAACATGTTTAAGGACAGCCATCCAATCAATTAAATTAATTCAATTTAATCATCCACACTTCACTTCACTTAAGCTTCACAGTGTGCTTTGACCATAGCCACTTTAAAATAGGAATTAATATAATCATTTAATACTTTAAAAGTATTAATTCCTTCTCAAAAGGGGCTGCATTAAATAAATTAAATTTATTTAATTTTGGAATTCTATTTCCAATTGATTTATTCCCCTTTGCTTTTGTTGACTTTTCCACAAGCCAGGTGCCAAAATTGGGTGAATAAATATTAACAAATATTTATTTAATGCATTATTATTCACCCAAGGTGGGTTGCACTTTTTGCATAATAGAATTCTATTTTTAAGAATTTCGACAATGGGATTTTTACCTGTAAGCAAGGCAGCCCCGGAAATCCCAAGATCCATTTAAGTGATCCACTTAAGGCGGTGTAATAAAATCTCGTGATTTCACTTAAGTCACTTTTCTTTTATTTCACCATGGGAATTTTTACCCTGCAAGGCAGAGAATAAATTCCCGCCTGCCTGCAACCTCTAACTTTCCCACTGCAACTTAAGTGAATTTTATATCACGGGAAAAAGTACCCTGCAAGGCGAGAATAAAATCCCACTTGCCTCGCTACTTCTTTTTTTCCATTGCATTCGTTTTAAAAAAGTACCTCCAGCTTAAATCCTTTGTTTTTCAAAAATGCGTCCATCCCATGCAGGGCTTTTCTAGTGTGCACGACTTCGCTTTTTCCCAAAGTGATCCAAACCTCCAATGGTGACTTCCTCCGGAATAACGCATATATGTTTTCTATGTGCTCCAGTGCCAAAAATCGGGCTTACCCAAAGAAAGGAATTGTTCTAGAGAAATTTCACAAAAAATGAAACGGGACAACACAAAAACACGAAAAATTGCCAAAAGTCACAAATAAAGCCCAAAACTTATTCCTAGTTAAAATCCTTCTGGTACAAGGGAATAATGATATGTTCAATCATAACAGAGTTAAAACGGAGCACAAATAGCCTCATACGGGGCTGAAAATAATTAAATACAAATTTCCCGCAGACAAATCCCGACGATAGAATATAACAATTTTGGGCATCTGGGTATTTGGCGAAAAAGGCTAATATGGCTCTTTGGGAATATCTTGACGCAATACAAGAACTTTCAGGCAATAAAAACACAAAACGACCCATTATTTTAAAAGTACAAATTTTTTTTGAATAGGGTAGTCACAGATTTCAAGATGAAATCTGGGTACACCAATACTAAATTAAAATCCTACATGCAACTAGGAACATGTTCTAATCATAATATTTCACCTTTTGAAAATATAACTAAGTTTATCTAAATAAAGTTGTGGCTTTATTTTTATTGAAATAAACAACCGAACATATTTATATTTTAATGAGATCCCAATTTTCTTAGTCAACGTGTGTGTTATATAATAAAAAATATAACATGGAAATTAACTAGAACCCTAACAAAATGGAGTAATATAAAATATAGTGTGCTAAAAGCCTAAACATACCATGGGATTTAATTAGTCCATGTTAAACATAATATAGAAATTAAAGTCCCGACTCCTATTAGTATAATACAGAATTAAATTTATACAATAGTAGTAAGTTATAAGCTAACATATATTTAAACAACGTGAAGCCCTAATAGCGGACGGAATAAGTAACTAACATATATTTAAAAATCGTGAAGCCCTAATAGCGGACGGGAGGAAGTCTGCAGGAATAACGTTGGCATAAACACTTCACATAAACAACATGCGTTGAACAGGGGCGAATAGACAATCCCAATGCTTACACAACATTCACAAGGCGAAACCTCGAGAATGCACTCGGCCACACTTTCCGGACACCAAACGTGCTTCGCAGAACCTCGCTCACACTCTTCACCGATTTTTCTAATGATTTTAAACGATTTTGAACAAAAAAACTTATTTGTATTGAATTCGCCGAATTTCAAATTTTTGAGCCAAAATTCGGCGAATCCTATGACTTAAATCATGAATGATGTGTTTGAAACACATCATTCATGATTATTGATCATTGATCACATACTAGTTTGATTATTACATTAAAAATTTGATTAAAAAAATTTTAAAAAAGAACAATGGATGCATGAAAAATACCCAAACTAATCCTCCTTGTTGATTGTCGCATAGTTGATCCTTCTCTCTCCTTCAAGCTCTATCTCTCTCTCCTTCAAGCTCATAATTAGCAAAATATGAGTGTGTGAATTAACAAGAGGGGTTAGGTGTATAAATAGGTTTTTGGGAGTGTCTTTTGGGGTGAAATTAGGGTTAGGTTATGTTCTTTTTAAGTTAGGGTTTTTTTAATTTTTTAATAATTTTAAGTTGAAGATAGCGGAACTTTGGAGTAGGTATGCTATGGTACTTACATGCAAACCCAGTATGTCCCGGTAAGGATTTCTATACCCGGACGTACTTGAGGCCTATAGGTACTTACCTGCAACGTAACCATATTGTGGACGTGTGCAGTGCGTATCAAGATTAGTACGAGGGCGTACCATGCGTTTACAGGCAGTCTAGATATATGTGTGTATAATTTTCTTGACTTACCAAACCTACAAACATTCCTCATACAAGAATTTTAATTTCTTTAAATTATTATTTTGACTTGTCGACTCACCCACTCACCACGCATGAACTTTGAAATGTTATATACAGCAGGACAAGGGGTCCGCCACTATCGAAACATAATTATTTTATTTATTTTACTATTTTAAATTTTATTATCCATAAATTTTATTATTATTATTATTATTATTATTATTATCAAATTTTCATATTGAAGATTTAAATGCGGTCACGGATCAGCTATCCCATACACGCACACCGACACCCCAAACAATCAATCAAGTCCCTAGCGAAAAACTTACAAAATTTGTTTACGAAAATTCATGTGAGCAGTTTAAACTTATTGGTATTGACATGTCATTTCGTCGAAGGGAAATGAACCTCGCATCAAATAATGTAAAGAGCATAAATTTATGCTAGCATACCAAACTGGGGTTTGCGGCAAGGCCCTTCAAGACATGTTCGGTTAACTCACACCAAAACATCTACAAATGTAACTGTTATCAACATTGATGGACTTGAAAATGCTTTCTGACTGGACATGTAAAGTCATGTCATCAAAAACGCGAGCAATCATACAAAAAGCACTGACACTACCACAAGCAGGCCAAGACATTACAATTTCAAAGAAGAAACGGGTTTCTCATGATGTTAAGGAGCGAGCATTAATAATATGACATTGACACCCTTACATTGTCCCAAGACACTTGGAAAGACTTTCATGACTTGTTTCGCCTCTCTCGAGCAGGGAAGAATTCAAGTCAGTTAGATTGCAAATGTCAGGTCACAACAATCACACCAAACTGGAGTGTTTCATAAGCGAGATTGATAAGGCAAAAGCGGGAGGGGCACTACAGTACAGATAAGCTTGCTTCCTAGATTGTAAATTTCAGTCTGGTTATATATTCAGCTATTTTTCTGTCTTGTTCGCGGCTTGAGTTAATAGAATAATATGGCATCAGAGCCTGAGCAAAGGAAAGGTCGTGGGACTGAGTGAAGGGAAGGTCATGGGCCTGAGTGACTGTGTTATGAGGTGGTGATACTGAAGTGTTTGTGTCAGATAGAAGCATGGTAAGAGGAACACATTGAGTGTGGTTGTTTGATAGCACATCCCTTGGACGATTTTCTCTGTTGCTGGAATGTGTCCTTTTGATGAGACGTGGCAGCCTGTGGGTGAAGGAGACACTTTAAGTCTATAGAGAGAGCATTTGGCATTAAAATGCAGTGAGGCACCTATCACATGAAGTACGGCTCTAAGTATTTTGCTTCACACGTGTGACAAGCATTAGAAGCATGGGCATAGCCATAAGCCTGAGCGTGGTTTCTCCTCTGCTGAGCGTGTTTTCTCCTTTCCTGAGTCTGATTTTCTTTGCTTAGTGTGTTTTACTTCTGTCTGGGCATGACACTGTTGGGTGTGAGAGTCATGGTGTGCAAGGACGTTGTGTGGTGACATCTGTGAAGCCATGGTATAGAGAAAAGGAATTCCATGCTGTCGTATGGCCTTCAAATGACAGTATTTTAAGCCAAAGTTTTCAGTTGTGTACAATTCGTGAAAATTTAGGGCAAAAAAGTTATATGGACTTAAAAATACTAGTTTTATTTAATATTTTTCAGGTTTATAACCATATAAACAAGTTAAATAATTGCCTTAAATGAACCTGGTAAGGATTTAATTCTCTAACTTCAGAGCAGTGGGGTATTTTTGGCGTAAACAATTGCCTGATTGTCCATATTAGGGAATCAAACACAGTAGTGAAGAAAAAATTGTCAAAAGTATTGTCAATTTTCAAAAACAATTGCTTTAGTGGTCAAAATCTGGCATACAGCATTTGTTATGACCTGATTACAAACATTGCCTGCTAAAAATTACAGTTTATGGAGTCACAAAATGCTTACTTATGGGACTCCATAAACCTAGACCAGATTGTTTTAGGTAAAGAACAATGATCAGAGGATGACCTCGAAGACTTTGACAAATGACATAAAGAGGCATTAATGCTTCTGAAATTGTCAGTTGTTGATACCTTAGTACCAAAAGTAAGAAATGTTGTTGTAACGTCAGTTTTGTGGACAAATCTCAAAACTAAGTATCAGACTTCAGAAGTCAGCAGAGCTTTGTATTTGAAAACTTTGTTGTTTTCCACTAAGTTGCAGGAAGGAATGCCAATCTCCAAGTATTTGTCGAAATTAACAGATCCCAGTGATCAACTGGCTGCTATTGAGAAGCTAGTAATGATTAAGATATGGCTGCCTTAGTGTTGCACAGTTTTCCATCATCCTTTGATTCATTCATCATTACAGAGAGTGCATTCAGTCAGTGAAAAGAGTGCATTCAGTCAATGAAAAGAGTGCATTCAGTCAATGAAAAGAGTGAAATCAGTACAGAAGCATCAACTTCAGTCAGTAACTCCAGTCAATACAGAGAGTGCAGCATGGTAAAGAGAGCATCAACTCCAGATTCTTCCTCAGGCAGTAACACAGAGAGTACGCATTCATTGTCATGAGGTTCAAAGGCAGATGAAAACGTTGTTCAGAGAGTAAAGTGCACAAGTGATTTTGTTAAACTCAGAATCTAAAGATTCTTCCTCAGGCAGACTAACACAACAAAAATGTTGAAGTGGGTTGGAAGTTAGTTTTTATATGTTTGAACAGCCTCAATACTCATTTACTCATTTTTAGTCCATAAAAACTGAAATAGTAATACAAAACTTGAATCAATGTTCAAAACATTCAATATACTTAAGACTTTACATTTTCATTGATCATGTGGCTGCCATACATATGATATACGAATATCATGTCAACATGAATACAAACAAAACTTGAAAAATATACTAGGATCAATGTTCAAATTTTCAAAACATACAATATACTTAAGATTTTACATTTCATTGATCATGTGGCTGCCATACATATGATATAGGAATATCATGTCAACATGAATACAAACAAATCTAGAATATATCATCTAGATTTTCCTCAAAATCAAGTTCTTGCGTGCCACTTGCGCTAGCTCCACTCTCATTAGCTCCACTCTCCACTCCTTGTGAACTCCCTTGAATGTCATCTTCGCCATCAAATATTGAAAGTTGGGCAAGCGTGGCTGCGGAGGCATCCAAGTCTGTGGTCTCTGGAAGAAGATCCCAAAGTTTGTGAGGCCCTCTAACATAGTCCTCAGACTTGTGTGACAAGAGGCACAAATTGGAATGCACATATACCAAATCCTCAACTTTTTTAGATGCCAACTTGTTTCGTTTAGCTGAGTGGATAAAGGTATAAGTACTCCAATTCCGCTCTGCGGAAGAATTACTAGCCACCTATTACAACAAAGTTAGAAAATTGAAATTCAAATTAGTAACATACTAAGAATGTGCGAAAAAATAATCCTACTAACTTAATAAAATTTAAAATATTCAATGATTATAAATTTATAAATGTTATACCTGTGAAAGAACTTTTATAGCAATAGGACGTAAGTACTTGGCATCATGGCCATGTACACGCCACCATGTGGTTGGGCTCAAGCTTGCTCTTGTCGAAAAGAGCCTCAATCGCTCCCATGTTGCCTTCTGAAGCAACAAACATGCCCATTTCACTTTTGACCAACTAGGCTATAGATGGATCAGGAAAAAGTCTTTTGAATGCTGCCTGGTTCCATTTCCAACTTCGGAGTCAGAGAATGGTGGTTGCCTGTTAGGTAGCCCAAGTATGTCAGAGCTATAATACTTTGGGTTCAGTGCATAAGCAAGGAGATGTAATGGGGTGGTCATTTTATTCCACCTCTTCATGACCACACTCTTGACCTCATTGTAGAAGGTCTCTTTTGGATCTTGCTCTTTTGTTTGTATTACATCTCTGATACGTTCAAGCATAGAATCTATTCCATCATATATCTCTCCCATGCATGCTTTGCATCAGTATCTACGAATCTGATCATGGAGAGAATGGGCTCTGTAAAACTCAGCAAGTACTCAACCTTGGCCCACCAATCATCATCAAGGACCCATGATTTTACCTTTGAAGCTTTCTTTGTATTTGACTGCCTCCACACTGTCCAAACATTGCTGATCACCATACTGCTTAAAGCCTCTCTCACCTTCACAAGTCGTCTCAAAACGAGCGTGTGAGAGGCAAATCTTGTTTCTGCAACCTTCAACAACTCCAACCTTGAGAATCTCTTGAATATGGCTTGTGACATATGATGGTTTGTGATAAACATCTGAATGTCATTTGCCTCAGTGTAAATTTGCTCAATCCATGGGATTTTCCCAATCTTTTGGAGCATCAAATTAAGGGAGTGGACAACACAAGGGGTCCAAAAAATGTGCTCATATCTACCCTCTATGATCATTCCTTGTTGCTTTACAGTTTTTAGCATTGTCCGTGATGACTTGGACAACATTCTGGGGGCCCACCGACTCAATTGCCTCTATCAAAATGTCGGCAATAAATTGTGCATCTTTGACTTCCCCTTCACAGTCAATGGCTTTTAGGAACATTGCCCCTTTAGGGCATACTGCAACAACATTTATGAGGGGTCTATTTCTAGCATCTTTCCATCCATCTGAAATGATGGAAACCCTTGTATCCTTCCATGATTCTCTGATTGGCTGCAAAGTGGTGTGAATGTGTTCCACTTCCTTTCCCAAGAGTGTGGTTCGAACCTTTTCATAACTTGGGGATTTGTACCCTTGTGGAGCTTCATTGACAACCTTCACCATCTGATGCCAATATGGAGACCTCAATACATTAAAGGGCAGCCCACATGCATAAATGCATCGAGCAACCACCTCATCAACAACATCCCTCTTTTCATTATTAAATGCTTTTTCCAATGCTCCTTTTGGCCTTTTTCGTGAGGTCTCTTGACTCTCTTCATCAAAAGGGGAATCAAGTGGTTGACTTTGAGTTTGGATGAAAGGATGAGTAGTAGATTTAGGTGTGGGTGGTCGTGATGAAGGCCTTCTTTGCAATGGAATTGTTCTAGATCTATTTCTTTCACATTGTCTATCAGCCTCCTCTTGCTCTCTCTAGGTACTCTGCCATTTTTTCATTTGATATTTTAGGGCACTTCTTTATCCCCACACCTCCAACCCCAGTCAAATGGATTTTCAGATCGGCTATATGAGGATTTGTATTGAGTATGACAACCATGACATATCCAAATCCGACCCCCACCACCAACAAGGTTGTCTACCACTGTCACATGTCTCCAAAGAGGGGAATTAGGATCATGTTTCACAGGAACTGATGTGTTTTCAGAAGCTTCTTGGCCTTGCACTCCAACTGAAGCAGAACTTGATGCCATCCTAATCTGTTTTTGATCACCAAGATCACCATAACGGCGTGAGGTGAGAGCATACACAGTTAGGATGTTAAAAAGTTAAAAACATTTTTCCTTTACATAAATAATAATTAATAAATTAAAAACAATGGCTTACTAATTTTTAAGTGATGTCATCCTAATCTGTTTTTGATCACCAAGATCACCATAAAGGTGCGAGGTGAGAGCATACACAGAGTTAGGATGTTTAAAAAATTAAAACATTTTGCCTTTACATAAATAAATTAGTTATGTCATCCTAATCTATTTTTGATCACCAAGATCACCATAAAGGCGAGGTGAGAGCATACACAAATTTAGGAAGCTGCCATTTTAATAAATCAAATGATAAATGCTAAAATTTAATTATTAACATACAATTTAATGCATTTAAAAATTAAAACTTAATTATTTACTAATTATTAAATTAAAAACCCTAAATCATGTCATCCTAATCTGTTTTGATCACCAAGATCACCATAAAGGCGCGAGGTGAGAGCATACACAAATTTAGGAAGTTAAAAAAAAAAAAACCTTTTGGCCTTACATAAATCAAATGATAAATGCTAAAATATTAATTATTAACATTGAACAATGCATTTAAAAATTTAAAAAAAAAAATTTTTTACTAATTATTAAATTAAAAAACCCTAAACCATGCCATCCTAATCTGTTTTTGATCACCAAGATCACCATAAAGGTGCGAGGTGAGAGCATACACAAATTTAGGATGTGTTTAAACTCTAAACTTTTTTAAAAAAATGCAACAAAATAAATTTTAAAAAAAACCGTAAAAAAAAAATAAAATAAAAGGATGAATTAAATAAAAAATACCTGTAGTGTAGATCCTTGTAGATCCTTGTTGCCTCCAAACAAATGCTACCTCCAAGGACCAAATGTGATGTCTACTCTTTTAGTTTTGAATGAACAATAAATTTAAAACAATCTCTTCCTCTCAAGTCTCAACAATTGCTTCCTCTCCTCCTCCTTGCAATGGTGGACTCCAAACAAAACAAGCAATGGCTGCCCCCAATCTCCTCCTCCTTGCAAAACCTCCTTCCAATCTTTGCCTCCTCTAAGCTCTTCAATTCCTCTTTGGCTCTTTGCTCATACACTTGCAAAAACCAACAATGAATTGTTTGTGTGATTTCAAATGAAGGGGTGAGTGCTTTTTATAGCTTTTTGAAGTGTTTAGGGTTTAATATTTTATTCATTTAAATGTTAGGGTTCGTTTTTGCATTGACTAAGTAAAAAAAAAGTGTTTTAATGCCTTAAAAGGCGTATTTAACCTTGGGTTTGCCGCGGGTACGTCAATGTTGTAAAGTTTTGATAGAGAGAAGCAATTAGACAAGTCAAATCTCTTAGCTCTCGAGATCAGATAATGGAGCCAAGTTCATCTCAAAATAGTTTTAAAAATTTTGCAAGCGATAAGGTATACATAGGCAAAGACACTACTACTCCGTACACTCCACAACAAAATGGAGTCGTGGAAAGGAGGAATAAGACAATATTGGGAATGTTATGGTACATGGCACATGGCATGCATTTGAAATGTACCTTATCGGTGTTTAGCAGAAGCTGTGAATACAGCAGTTTACATCCTCAACAAGTCCTTGTAAATCCTTGTGAATCCTCAACGAATGCTACTCCCAAAGAAATATGGTCAAGCATAACACCTTATGCAAATAACTTTTGTACTTTCAGTTGTGTTGCTTTTGCAATCGATTCTTCGGTAAAAAGAGAAATAATTTAGATGGAAAGAGAAAACATATAGCTTTGTTGGCTATAATGATCAGTTTAAGGCATACAGATTACTAGATGTCTATATAAACAAAATTGTGGTAAATAGGGATGTTAATGTGGATGAGAAAATACTATTTTTTTATAATGGTAAACCTACAGAGAGTGATGTATGGGTGAATGTTGCTGATTTCAGAACAAGTTTTGGTGTTGAAATAAAGCGGGGCTCAAAGCCAAAAACATCAAAGGAGTCAATCCCGAGAGGGATTCGATGAAGAAAAGAGTGATTCTTGGTCTTCACAGCAAGATCGGGAGGGCCAACACAAGAGACAAAAGTGGTATTATACTACACCGAAAGATGTTCGGAGGGTGAGTTTCCACAGACAATGGAAGATCGGGAGACGAGCAATGCAAAGTGGTGAGCAAGGAAAAAAATTCTTAAGTTATTTCATAGGTATTTGAGCCCAATACATTTAAAGAGGTGAAAGGGAAAAATGAACAGGAATCCACTATGAAGGTGAAATATGATGCTTCGATGAAAAACAAAACTTGGGCGTTGTCAAAATCACCCCAAGGTTAGAATTCCATTGGCTATAACTGAATTTATAAAGTTATGTGTAAATCAAATGCTTCTTTAGACAAGCACAAGGCTCATCTTGTTGCCAAAGGATATTCACAAGAGAAATGGGTAGACTATGAAGAAACTTTTTCTCCTACCATAAAGATGGTAATCTTTCGGTTAGTCGTTGTTATTGCTGCTCTATTTGGATGGAAGGTTTATCAAATGGATGTTAAGAATGCTTTCTTGAACAAAAACTTGGAGGAAGAAGTTTGCATGATTCGCCACAGGGAATCCAAGTTCCTAAAAAAAACATCTTGTTTGCAGGTTGGTGTAGTCATTTTATGATCTTAAGCAAGCTCCTCAAGCCTAGTATTTTAAACTTTATAAATACCTTATACAATCAAGTATTAGAAAAAGTGATTTTGAAACAACTCTCTATTAAAACTAGTTGGTGATGACATTGCAGCCCTAGCTGTCTAGATTAATGATCTTGCCATCACCGAAAGCAATACCAACCTAATTCAGCAGGTAAAAAGCGACATCTGTTTTGTTTTTGAAATGATAGATTAGACCTACTTCAATATTGTTTACGTGTATAATATGGGCAATCTGATCATACTATTTTTGTATCACAAACTAAGTATGCCAAAGCCTTATGGGAAAAAATCAAAATGTTTGATTGTAATCCAGCAACTAAACCTATGGAAGTTCAGATAAAAATCCCAACTAACACTGATTCACCACCGGTCGATGAAACAATATATCAGCAATTGGTAAGTAGTTTGATTTATCTCACTACCACCCCACTGGATTTGTGTTTGGCAGTAAAATGTCTTTCTTGGCTTCATGTCTAAATGACAAGAGGAACATTGGCTAGCTGCAAAACAATTCCTTTGATATGTCAAAGAGATTCTTGACTCTGGCATTCTATATCAGAAATTTATTAAATTTGGGTTAACATGATATACTGATTCAAATTGGGCAGGATCAATTGATTCAAAAAGGTACGCAACAAGCTATGTTTTCACTTTTGGTTCAAGAGTTTTTCTTGGCAGAGCAAGCTTCAAACTACAATTGTCTTATCCTCCACTGAAGTTGAGTACAGAGCAGTAGTTAGTGCAAGTTGTTAAACTGTGCGGATACAAACAATATTAGAAGATCTTCAACTTTGATCAAGCTGCACCAACTCCAATTTTTGGTGACAACCAGAGTGTTATCAAGATGGTGAAGAACCCAGTCTATCATACCAGAACCAAACGCATCAAAGTTCATCACCATTATATTCGCAAGCTGGTTGATAATGAAGACATTTGGCTTTATTATTGTCCTACAGCAAAGCAAACTGCTGACATAATGATTAATCCTCTTGGTAGCTATAAGTTTGTAAAGCTTAGAAATAAACTTGGAATTGTTTGAGGTTTAGTCGTTAAGGGAGTGTATTAGATTGATCTAGTTCTATTAAAAATAAAACCAAATATTGGCTTGACTGTTGCTATTGTATTTTTGTAGATAAACTTGTGCTAATGATAGCATGTCAGTGATAAGCTTGCTTCCTAGATTATAGTCTGGTTATATATTCAGCGATTGTTCTTTGCATTGTTCATGGCTTGAATTAATAAAATAACGGTCATTATCAATTAACATGTCTTGATAATAACATGAATGCAAGGAGAGTGGTTGAAAAAAATTCATGTCTTGAGGCTTGAAAGAAGAGGGAAGAAGATAGCCTTAAAAGGTAATAGGAGGGAGAAGTTACCATGCGAGCAGCTCAAAGCTATTCCAAGAAATAGCAAGGAGAAGGATATGAGTGAGGAGAAGAAGGTTGTCTTGAAAGACAACAAGAGAGTGAGGTTTCTATGTGAGGAGCCCAAATCTAATTTTCAAAACAGCAAAGAGAAAGAGGTTTGTGAGCAGCCCATAGAAGAAGAGATCTTCATGAATGAGGATGTAGAGGTGATAGATTGTGAACCGGAAGGAGGAGACCCATTATTTGATGATGGGAAAGCATTTGTGGAATCCCATAAGTGGGAAGAGGCTGAGTTTTCATTGAAAGATAAAGATAAAGAATTTCATATTTCTCTTTTGTAGGGAAGAAGGGCTGAGGACAACAAAGAAGAGTTGCAGGTTTCCATAAAGGAAACTATGAAGATGAAGGAAGTGCTAGTTGATGCACTTAAGGAGAGCACATTTGAAGACCCTCTATGTGAAGTAGAGGATGAAAATGAAGGGAGAATGGTATTGTGACAGCAGTAGAAGTTGTTGAGAATGGACCTTTGATAGTCCATCATGTGACTACATTCCATGAGAAGAATGCAAGGAATGGTGAAGAGTTGGACAATCCAGCAATGAAGAAGATGACAAAGGATGAAGAAAGAGAGATGGAAGAGATGTCTCTACAAGCAATAGAGACACATGAAGAAGGAGAGATGAGAGAAGCAAAAGAATGTCACTCATGTGGCATAGAGTCAAAGAAGGAGATAGAGATGGTGGATATGTTTCCATCAAGAAGAATGAAGGAAGACCATGGTGGCACATATGTGGGAGCAGCCCACATAGGAGTTGAAGAAGAGGCTCTTATGAGTCAAGAGCTACATTATGTTGATATGGACAAGGAGAGTGAAATTTTCTTTACACATGGCATGCTTGTGATGCCTAAGAAGATGAAGAAAGAAGGAGGAGGAAAGAATGAGATGGTGGAGCTGATGTTGTTATCATCCAAAAGCATGTGTGGAAGAGGATGATGTTGCAGCTGAACGGTGTCTTTTGGAAGACATGAAAATAGAGAAGAAGGATGTGAAAGTGAATGCACATGATGCTGATTTGAAGGAAGAATTGAGTAGAGAAGAAGAGATTAAAGTTGCAATAGAGATGACATTGGAGAAGATCCATATGAGAATGCCTGATTCTCATGATACTATGTATTTGAGTTTGTTACAGCAGTTGAGGAATGGAGAGAGATTGAGAGTGTGAAAAGACAAGTTGCAGTTGAAGAGGAGTTGCTGAAGCATGATGTTGTAGAAGTGGGAGTGTTGAATATGCAAGACCCTATGAGAATTGTTGATTCTCTAAATGCTTGGGTTATTAATTTTGTTGCAGGTATGATTGAATGCATAGAAGAAGAGGAGAATGCTGAGAAGAAGAACTCATTTGAGTTGGCCTTTGGAGTTCAAGTATGTAATATGGTTGCATATATGATGAAGAGTGTATGTGATGGATTCTTTGACAAGAAATTCATGAGAGAAGTGAAGAGGAGATGGTTTGAGATAGAGCATGAGTTGCATGTTTTTATTGGAGGAGGAGGCAGTTGGTTCAAAGCTCATGAAAGATTGAGAAACAATGGTGATGAATACAGTTAGTGGTGGGGTCAACTAGTGGTGATTCAAATCCCACGAGAGGATTGAAGATGAGAAACAAAGCATCTTGGAGGAGGTGGATGGATGACTATGCCCAAGAAATGGGTAAGGTAAAGAGAAAGGTGATCAGAGTTATGTTGATGAAGATGGTTTATGGACCAGCATGTTGTTGGAAATGGAGAAAGAAACAAAAGAACAAACTTTAGTGGTACCTAACAAGGTGGAAGGGAATGCCTTGGTGATTACTCTTCATGACCAAAAGAGTGGTTCTACCACTTATTCTATTTGAGTAGGAGCTCAAATTCTCTTACCATGGGTGTCTGATGCAAGAGCATCTTGATTCATGTGCGATCTTGCATCACAAAAAAATGAATAAAAGATGTATAGTTGTCAATCCAAACAGCTGAGAGTTTTAAGGAGCTTGTTCTCCTAAAATTAGAACTTGTAACTGCCCTGTTTTATAGGAGCAGTTGTAGCTTGTTAGCTATATTTAGAATTAGAAAGTCAAATTAGGAGTCTTTCTTGTTAGTTGATTAATATAATTGCATGTTAGTCTAGTTTTAGAGAGAGATAGAGGAGCTGCAAGGAGATTCGCGAGTTGGAGAAGAGGGCATAAAAAAATAACCAAATTTTCAAAATGCTCCGATTGAAATTTTGAGAGAGGTTTTTGTTCATCTTGATCTTATGATGAAAAACCTCTCTATTTTTGTACAGCTGCAACAGTTAAAGAGTTATGTGTGTCTGAAGGTTTCAGTTGTGTGTGAAGGTGTATAGAAGCAAAGTCTATGCATGTGTTTGTATAGCCCTTTGAGGCTCAGAGTTGTTGTATGTGTGATTACATAGTCCATTGAGATTGTGTGTTGAATGTTGTAATGCCCATTGAGGCTCAAATCAATAAAAAGAATGTTGTTCTGCATTAGAAACTGTTGTGTTACTCTATAGCTGCAAGGTTGGGCTTTTATTCAATTGAGACCCCATACCTTGATTGTATCGTAACACAAAAGGTCCAAAACAAAAATAAACAACATAAAACCGTGCTGCTTGCATACATGTTATTCACTAGTAAAATTTTAGACTTATACAACCCCTGCAATCTATGCTAAACAACACTCAGAAACTACTAGTGAAGACAAGTTAAAGAACACACTAATATTTTGTGTTTTCCAATTTTTAATAGCAAAGCATTTTATGTAACACTCATACGTGAATAGCCATCACAACACCAAACTGTCCCGAGAGGTTCGAGAGTATGAACCTTCGCTCTAATACCAAATGTAACACCCACATATGAAGGCCCAAAACACAAGACACAATAAACCAGGATAATGAAACACTACAACACTTTCATAGCTCACAATAACATACTTCCAACATGAAAATAAATATTGCCACCAGCAAACGCCCAACCCGTGTAGAATGGAAGATTTGGGGTAGGGGAGCAAGAGTATGTGACAATAGGGGCATTACATTAAATGTTGTTGACAGTTTTAAAGCCAAACTTCAAAACCTTTGCCGACAGACCTCCCGCTTATGCCAAATGGGGGCTTTGGAACAGAGTACAAATCCATCAAGGAAGGGGAAAGCGAATTTTGTTGACTAATGAAGTTGTCACCGCCCTAGTAGATATGTATTTGAATTGAGGAAACACGCACAATGTACGTAAATTGGTTAATGATTGCTCTTGTGGTGGACTCGTAGCTTGTGCGCGTTATAATTTGGCTTGAATCCCTCGTACCCAATTCGATTCTCTCTTAGGCATGGTTTTGTCATCTACTTCTAGCATAATTTTCTCATTAATAATTTTTCCCTTTATGATGGTGCTGAAAATTAAATCAAACAAAGAGTGTGTTTTTGGGTTATTAAAATGATTTTTGATGATGCGCAAACCGATAAAATTTACCTTATATTCTATGTAACTATTTTTGAGTTTTAACTTTACTCAAGAATCATGTCGAAATGATAAAAAAACTTAGATGATGAAATAGGATAACGGAAGCCTCCATAACAACAATTTGAACTCAAAGTTTTCGTAAAATATACCACTTGTACTCTTTGTACAAGTTAATAAAACACGATTTTCAATGACGCCAAAATACCTCTTTGAACCCCATAGCAAGAAAGTTAAGGTTTGACCTTGTTCCCTAGTGACATGAAATGTCACGTCAACCTTTAAAACAACTTCGGATGTTCGTTTGATCATTTATCACCACACGTCTAGGAGCTCAATTGACCATTTCGCAGCTTTCAACAGCTGTTGAAAGTTGAAAATTCAGTTTGGTTTTGGGCAACGTCCTAGTGAGCCAACGCACGATTGTGTAGGGCAACGCCTTTCCGCCAAGCACACACCGAAGAGTTTCTCTTTCACTTGGCCCCTGTCCTTCGGGACGGGGGAGATTAGCCGCGAGGCCTCCTTAAGGCTAGGTGGAAGCACAACGGTGTTCACCAGGAGCATTCCTTGGAGACCCCCACCTGCATGGTAGGGTCGGTATCGCTTAATCGCATACAATGACAGACGATGTTACTCGGCAGGAGGTAACAGAGATCGTGTTCCACTTGTTGTGTGTAGGATCGAGTTGTCAATCTAAGTCGAGGGGTGATTCCCGAAGATCGCGCTTGCCCGACCGTCCCGAAATAGAGCTCTTCCAGTTCAGGAAAATCAGGAAAAAATTTGGTTTTGGCTCGCAGTTTAGGCCCGATGCTGAGAAATGGAATTTTTCCTCCGCATACCTCTAAATTTCTCCACAACAATCACAATCAATCATTAGTTTCAGAAAATCACCTTGGGGGCTATTTTTGCAAAGGGGTTTTGTAGGCCTCCGGTCATTCTCGCATTGCAAAGACGACCTAACGCAATTACGATAATTGGCTTTGGAAAGGTAGTCACAATTTGAACCACAGGGTCGCCAGCTTTGAGTTCAAGCGATTTCGAGGGTTCCCTATATAGGGAAGTAAGAGGGAATTGACACTTTATGTGTTGAACGCAGATTCATAGCCACTTTGACTAATTTGGACATTTTCGTAAACTTGTAGCGAAAATGGGAAAATTGTAGTGGGACCCTCTTCAAGTCAAATAACTATCGGGAAACTTGTAGACACTAACATATGACTGTATGGAACCTCCTTTGTTTGCTTGTTTTGAGAAAATTGATTGTGGGAAAAATGGTGTTTTCTCTCTCCTCTCTCTATCTCTCTCTAGTTTTGAAAATGAAATGAAATTACATATGTATCTCTTACTCTCTCTTGTTGCATGCAAAGTGTTGTATTCATTGTGAATGGAAAATTATGAAATCGTGAATTGTGCTAGATTATAGGAAGATGCCATGCCAACTTTTGGGCTGACCATGTTGTGGATTGCGGTACCCAGGACAAGAAGAAAACGTAATGTTACTTGTGTTTTTGTAATAACGTGTTATCTTTGATTGAAACAATGTAATTGTAAAGGATAAATCAACAATATTGTTATAAGTAGAAATGTTATTTATTGATTGTTGTGATGAGTATGAAATTGTTAGCATATTGGGATGTTGGAAAAAAGGGCATTTTGTCATGGGTGTGAATTTGATATCAGGATTATATATTGCTAAGGGTGTGGGTGTACTTATTAGCTGGAAATGAAATGACCATTTTATAATGTGCTCCTATGAAATTAATGAATATATTTCTTTGTGTGTTTTACTAAATACTTGGGAACTCGGAAGAAAAGAACCAAATCAAAAGGACAACCTTAGAGTAAAAATCTGGTGTGGGTTCCCCTTATGTGTGATCACCTTCATAACATAGAAAACTGAAATTTAAAGGATGAGCCTAGTTGTTTTAATACTTGTTGGCACCTCCTAGCTTAGAGGAGATAAGATCACAAATTCAAGTTACCGTTTGAACATGTATGCTTATCAACAAAAGACACAAAACCACCTTATATAGGAATTGTTTTGTTTGACACTATTAGGATGTAGTCTGGAAGACATCAGGATGACCCTAATTTAGTAATCCTTGAGAATTTTATCCTTTGAGCAATGTGTTAGTCGTATGTCATTCACCTTTAATGGGATTTAAGTGAAGTATCGATCTAAAAATGCTTCAAAGGGGTGTGTTGCTAATGGGTGACTTCGTTCAAGAAACCACCTTTTACCACGAGATATGTTATGAAACCAACCTTCACATGTAATCCTAGAGACTTAGTGGAATTGTTTAAAGTATGTACGTTTTCCCCTAGGAACCTGATAGAGGGTATTCGTGTGTGTGGTAGTGTGTAAGATGCTATAGTTAAAAGGTAGTGTCCCTTTTGTGTATGAGGGACGCAATGTCTAATCAGCGTATTTGTATGGTTTCCTTGGAAACTAAGCTACAATAGAAGGGCTTAACAATGTAAGTGCATGAGATCATAGAGGCAATTAGGAAATTTAAGTTTGCAACATTGAAAGGTGATCATATAAACTTTGGTGAACCGTAAAGTGAGGTGATGCCCTCATATTAGTACCTCAAAGAGAATCCTGACTCTAATTAAATGCAAACTATACAAGACTAGTACATGAGCAATTTGGAGGGTTATGGTGACAAAGATAGGAGCTATTTTATTGAAAGACCTCTTAAGAGGTTTGGTTGCGGATGAAATTTACATTTAATTCCAGCTGTCAAAATTGTGTTGCTATAATGCATCATTAAGAGTTTAATTGTGAACAAAATTTGTAATTAGCTTTTAGATATTGAAATTGTAATCATGAGATGTCGGTTTAGAAACAAAGTAAAACTTGGAGTTTTCTTATAACTTAGTTAGGCCATCTTATGTTGTTGAAAATGAATATGAATTGCTCCACGTGAGTTCAAGCATTTGAAGAGAACATAAATCCTTTTATGGAAAACAAAACTTATGACGTGTAAATGTTAATAATGGCTCTAACCAATTATTGATTATAGAAGTTAATTCCACGAGGAATAAATGAAGCATACTCGAGTGAGTGAAAGTTTAAATGAAGAAGGAAAATTGAATGTTGCCCTATTTAAACTTAATATTCTCTCTTTTAACTCCCCACATTGCAGACTCACAAAGCACCCTGGATGCGGATCGGGCTTCTAGGTTGATGTTCAGGCATCCAGTGTGATTGCACAACATGGAATCCTTTCTCCAAGCGTGGGACTTGTAAAGATGAGAAAAGATTCTCCAGAGAAGGTTGGTTCCTATTCCTCTGTTCAGATGCACACAAAAATGCAGAGGGTTTGCTAAAATCTAATCTAACTTGCCAAGGAGACAGGGTAAGAAAATGCATAGAATAAAACCTAAACTACAAAGGTGATGCACCGAGGAATGTTAGACACTCGTTTTGCAAATTTAACACAGACCACATAGATGCAATACAAACACCATGCACAGGTAACCAAACTGCAATAAGAGATCAAAATGACAACAATGAATACATGAGAGGGTTGAGAGTCAATCACAACACATATATTATTGCTCAAGAGTCGATACAGTACATTGCAGTGGCCAAGAGGCAAAATACTGCATTACAACCCATATGGGAGGTTTGAAAGCTCCACAAATTCTCTGGCAAGCGAGGGAATAAGGGAGGATGCAAAACAAAAATGTCCGACCCCTTAAAGGAGCTCTTCTTTACAATATATATCAAGAAATGAGAGAGGGAAGAGAGAGGAAATCCAGAATCCGCCCCAACCACTTCTTGGTAGCATTTAAAATCATCTCATTATGACAAACGGCGGATCTGGCAAAACGCGGCGGGTGTCTAACAAGAGCGGAGAGTTGTCTCGCTGCATTAAAGTTGGTTGTTAAAACATTACTTCGCTATCACCACGCGTCAGAGACGTTTTCTTAATTTTCTCCCTCCAAACTGCACCAAAATGCGAGATTGATCCCAGAATCATGTAGAGAATTTCAACAGCTTTCCGTTGATATAAAGAACGTGCAAATCCGAGCTCTGGATCGAAAGATACGAAGGTCTGAAGATTTAGGGCACAAAACAGGCAAGAACAGGTTTTAAAATCTTTTCCCGCGCTCTGCCATCTGGACGACACGTGGCAGGCCCTGATTCACTGAGTAATTCCCTCTCTCCACCTTTTCGCGGGCTTTTCTTGTGGGCCCCTTAAACTTGGACACGTGGCACTATTTCATTGGTTCGGATCAGTGCTCGAAAACTCGCCCCTTTGACTTTTTGGACCTTTTTCCTTGGCGACACGTGTCATGCTGTGATTTGTCCACGGGCCTGCCGGATTTTCGCGTCCACCGCGTCCTTTTGTCCCGGATGTCCCGTCTTTGAAGTTTCCTGTTTCGGCCGAACCGGCCGGTTCGCGTCCTTCGCGTCCATTTGTCCCAAATGTCCCAGTGCTGTCTGGGACAAATTCTTCCGGTTCGTCCGATTCGGCCGGTTCGCGTTCCTTTGTCCCACATGTCCTAAAAGCAGTTGGTCGATTTTCTTCTCCCTTCGGCCGAGTCGGCTTCTCGCGCCCTGCGCGTCCTTCTGGTCCGACTGTCCCGGTCTTCAGTTCTTTTTTCGGGCGAACCGGCCGGTTCGCGTCCTCCGCGCACTCTTGTCCCGCTTGCTCCCGGTAAAGGACTTGGACAAATTTTCTTTCTTTCGGCCGATTCGGGCATTTCGCGTCCATTTGTCCCAGATGTCCCTTTTCTGTTTGAGCCCCCAGAGGCTTTTCGGCCGATCCGCACCTTCCACGTATAATTGTTCCAACTGTCCCAAAGGCGGTCTTGAGCAGGACTTAGCCAATTTTACAATTTTCTCCTAATCAATTTACTTGCTTGGAACTAAAAAAAAAAACTCGATGCATGCTATCAAATTAACTCGGGGTGAAATTTGGATAACAACTCCACGATAATTTTTCCCTTATGAGATAAAAGTAGAATAAAAAGTCAAGCAAATATGCTTTAGGGAACATGAGCCCTCATTTAAGAATGATAAACAATTGCAACAAAGAATGATACCAAATAAGGTATGTTCCTTATAAGATAAACGTTGAATGAAATGACAAATATGTACTCTTGTGAATGAGAACTTATGTCCGTATATGTTAAATGTGTTTCCAAATCAATGTTGTAAAATAAAGTAATTTCCTTGGTAATAAAGGGGTAACCAAGAAATAATGTGCTTGTGGAACATGTCTATCCTTAAGTTCTCGTGTGGGGTGGAGTCATTGTATTGTGTTCATCCTTTTGAGTAAGTTTGGAAGTAGTGTGCTTCTGGTGTTATCATGTTGTATATGTGGGTCCATGCTTGTGTAAGTATCTCATGTGATGTTGAGTTATTCTAAGTGAGCCCAAGTGGTGTCATATAACAAGTAATGAAAGACAAAAAAATTATCCTAGTTTATTGTGTCTTGTGTTTTGGGCCTTCATATGTAGGTGTTACATTTTTATAGATGATGGATGCCTTTGCAGGGAGTGATCTTTAGAACAAAATGTCATAAGAGTAAAAATCTGACTGCTGAAATTCAAAAGTCCTACAGATGATGCTAGTTTCAACATTAGAATACGATCGAAAGACCTTTGGATGTGGTCATGCTATTGATTTATTAAGAACAGTCCCTCTAGTGTGACAATGGTTACTCTCCTTACGGCTCAGACAAGAAGGTGAGTGGTAAGTGGTGGTTTGCAAAGGAAAGAGGTTTGGCTACCTTAATGCTCTGTTGCATCTATGTCAAGAGATAGACCTGTCTACCAAATGGATAGCCCGGATTGCATCCACTTCACCAGCAAGATTTGATGATAGGATCAAAAGGGACTGTCCTGTATATTATCCCCATTTGGATGAACTATCTTTAGGGACATCTCAGCATATGACAAACTTAGCTTCTGCCAGATCTCTCCTGGATAACATGCATCAAAGATTTTATCCAAGATTTAAAGATGATTGACACACTTAACTTCCCTGGATCGCAAATCATCTTGGCTATGCAACAATATTCTGTGTTTGTGAGTTAGATATTCAAACAGGTTCCTATAACACTTCAACAAGAACTAGAAAATTAAAACCTCTTATATTCGAAAAGAATTAAAGTTTTTGCAGTAACTTCAATTGCGTAGAAATTGGAAATATTCAAAATGTATCTCAAGTACATTAAATGCATACCTCGATGCCAAGAAGATCAGGAGTGACCTCTATGTTAGCATTAGCAGAGTTATTGAGAGCAAAGGATGTCTTATGAATTTCAATTTTGGACAGAGGCTGATTATCATGGTGATGTGAAGCCGAAAATGTTGAACAAGTTGACAAAAACAGCATCAGTATAACCACTCTCGAAATTTGCCCCATTGATTGGATGCGATGAGTTTACCAGTACAGTGTCAATTCTATTGCCTGTAAGAGCAGGAAACAAATTCAATCACCACCTTCTCTCTTGTTGAATGGATGAATGAAAGATTTTAATATCATCCAGAGCCGAGCAGTTAATGGGACCAAAAACAGCAGCAAGGGTGCACAATGAAAAAACAACAACAGCTGCCCCATTTCGTTTGCCAAATATTCATTTCCATTTTGATGTGAGATTTCTTAGTATGAGTCTTCATAAAAAAATTACTACCATTGTATATAATTTCGAGTAAACAAGAGCATGCGAGTAACATGATGTTTAAGGGAGATTGCATTTCCAGTGTCCACAAAATTAAGTAAAATGCTTCTGGATAAAAAAATGTGTGCAACATTTTATAGATCAATTTTTATCAAGTAATATTTCACCAAAAAAATCTTAAAAACTTCCCCGCAGTTTTTATCGAGAACCATTCTATCTTTCAAAAAAAGGGTACTAGATTACTTAAAATCAATATATAACAGAGTATTCACCTCACCCCCACCCCCTCTGACCTAGGAAAGCCGGCAGCTGAAGCAAGACTAAGCAGCGAATGCAAGAAAAACAGTTACAAACAAATTTCAATGTTAGGCACAACATTATTCAAGTTTTTCTTTACCTTCGGATTGTCTCTAACAATTTCATGCGGTGTAACGTGGAAGAGGCAGAGGGTTGTAATCTGCAGACGTTTTCAGTTAGTTGACTGTGTATAGCTGAGGTTTTCAGTAGTTGACGGTATATTACCGAGAGAAGTAAGTAAAAGGAATCTGGAAGAGATTTTCATGCACATTCGATCGTGAAATTGTTCGCATGCTTGTTAACCTTCGTGACGCGAATTTTATCACATGCGACATCCATTCTATTACGTATTTCACAAAAATTGTGATTCAACGAAAGTTTTTAATGACGGCCACGAGAACGAACAATCTATGGGATCTAATATGCAAAACATAAATTAGGCAGCAAAACACCAAAAAAAGAAGCCAAAAATAGTCGCTACTTCTGCCTTTCTTCCAGTTCTTTGCTAATCTTGATTCTTCTGCTATGGATTTTGATCAAGAAATCTATTGTTTTTGCCACCCTTTCCTCTTCAAACAACATTGTAAGATCATCCACTGTTAAGATATCCACATAATTGCTTCGTATGTCCTCGTAAGCCACACATTCCATGACGAAATGTCATTCCGATTCCACCGAGCCCGACATGCAAAACTGACAAACCCTTTCTGACCACTCCTCTTTGGGCATTTTCCATCTCCCGGTTTCACACCTAAGATGATGTGAACTAGTTTTTAGTTGCATAATTAACATTTTAGCTTTCCACTTTATCGGGTGGAAGTTTCCAATCTTATATAGAAATGAAATGAAAACTTTTAACGTCCAAGAGGCTAAAAATAGCCTATGAGACACTAAAACCAATTTCTTCTAATTTCACCAATTCAAATCTTCTTTTGTTAATCTTGATGATGAAGTCCCCCATTTTAGCTATCAACTCCTCATCGAACATAACCTGTAATGACAAAGTCTTGAAATTGATTGCATATCTCAAATGAATGTCATTATAAGCATTGCATTCTATAATAAAGTGTTTTTCTGATTCCACTACCCCATCCGAACAAAAGACACAGTCTTTCTTCCCATTTTTCTTTAGGCCTTTTCCATCTACACTGTTTCGCATCTAAGTCGATGGGAGTTAGTCCTTAGTTGAGCTATGAGAATCTTAGCTCTCCAAGGGATGAGGGCCCCTATGTAGGCCTTTTGTTGATGATCACAAGTGTAGTTAAATTCTTCGAGATAATATCTCTTTTTTCTTCCTCTTTTATCCCACATAGCTTTGTGGACCTTATCAATAACAAATGCTTTTATTTCTTTATTGTCTTTGGGCCATGCATTCCATTCAATATTCCATTTCTTCATCCACTTGATGTTTTGATTCACCCATGACCTTTTTCTCCTGCATAATGGCTCTTTGAAGACAATGTTGGGCCACTTGTTTGTTGTCATCTATTCGATTTTGTTGAGGTATCTTAAAAGTTGAATCATAGCAATGGCTTTGATTGGAACTGCACCTGTTTCAGCTAAAAGAATCTCTTAAGGGACAGAAACTTCCAACTTGAATTTCCTTAAGGATTGTGTTGGCTAGATTTTCTCGCATAGCACAAAACCTAGGCAATCATGAGATAAATCTCCTCATTTACCGATGAGGCTCCCGTGTCGATTTGTCAATTAAAGTATGCTAATATCCATATATGGTTTTACTTTAACTACTCAAATTCATGAACCATAACTAAACAGCTTCTTCAAAGAAGTAAGCAAATTGTTTAAATAAAGGAAATATTTATAGAAGAAGGAAAGGGAATTATATAAACACAGAGAAGAAATGGGGAAGATGTGTATCCCAATCAATAGATAGCAGAGAGTTGATCGTATGCACATAGAAGAAACCAATAGATATAAACACATAATTCTAAGCAAAGGTAGTTCTAGATCTAGATCTGAAATAACACAAAGTCTATTAAAAGATCTAAGATAAAAAACAAGAAACACAATACACTGTGACACAAAGTTCTCCGGAAATCTGCTCCTGTATATTCCTTTGCTTCAAGTGGCTCTCAAGGGTTTCAGCACAAAGTTTGGAACACAAGGTTGCTGCTTACAAATTCTGATCTTTAACCCGAAGGTTCTTCCTCTACTTATAGAATTTAGAGGGGCAATTACAAGTAGGAAGCTTTGAGTGAACTGGCACATGTGGAAGTCGGAAAAGAAACAACTGGCAATCTCCCTCTTAGAATTCCTCTTTGCATGACATGTATGATTTGCAACTGAAAATAGAACCTTCTATTTTGCATGTCCACCACCTATCTCCAAGTAGTTGACTTCTTCAAGTAATGGCTTTTAAACCAATCACTTAAGTTGTATAATTTAATTGATCGCTCAATTACTTTGTCGGAGGAAAGAAGAAGGAAGAGGAAAGTTGCAGTCTTGTCCTTTTTCATGTCTACATGCAACTGATTCTTTTGTCTTTGATTCTCACCAAACTGGATCTGGGAGTAGCTGGATCTGGAAACAAGCTGGAATTGGAAACGACTGGATCTGGAAACAACAAGCTAGATCTGGAAGCGACTGGAATTGGAAACAACTGGATTTTGCCTTCGCCTTATCTTCTCTTTTATCCTTGAAGATTTTGCAGTTCTTCTCCAGTACATACATCAATGCAATGTTTGCCGTAGATAACTCATCATCCTTATTTTTAATTGCATATGAGCAATTAAAATTTCTAGAAAGCACTCCGGATGAATGAAAATTCAATGAAGGCTTTAACGGAAGATGAGAGCATTTCACAAGATCCTGGAAGGAATTTTCCACGCACCGACTTCTTCACGGGCTACATTCAAACAAGAGGATGAAGCCTTTGTGTGGAAAGCTTTTGCAACTATGAGATCTCGGATCGGATTCGAATATGGATTTGCATCTCGCATCTACATCTCGCATCTGGATATGGGTCTCGCACTGCATAACAAACTCTCACAATGGGCTATGGATGGAAAAGTTGCAGCTCGAATAATTCCACTGCTTTTAATCTGCACGCATGAGTGAAGTTTTTCCTGCACGCATGAGTGAAGTCTTTCCTACTCTGGATCTGTCTATCAATTCAGCAAGAGGTTCCGAGCCTAGATCTCGTGTCTCCAATATCTGTAAATTTAGAAGTGATGCATGACTCTGTTGTGCTTTCTTTTTCATCTTTCTTCACCATAGCTTTGTCTATCTTTGTCTGAACAATTCTTTTTCTTCTTATTTGACTGGAATTCTTCAAAACTAGTGCAGATCTGGATAATCCTTCAGATTTGGAGAAAATATTCAATGTATTGGACATTGATATAAGTTCATTTTCTTTATAAAAGCACTTGTATCTAACTCCTGCAATTAATTCAGACAAAGATGGCAACCGGAGCATGCACAATGAATTTTAATCACAAAATCTACATAATTCAAGCCTCGCGCCCCAAAATTTGACATTTTATTTGCATGTAAAGCAAGCATGAATTTTACCAACATCACCTGAGCACCTGTATCACTTCTACAAACAATTATGCAGACACAAATCAACCTTCTTCAAAGCATGTGCCAAAACTAGAAGATTTTAGCATCAAATTCACCTTCCTCTCGAGCAAAATCCTTCTCCAAATGGGGCACACTTTTCCTCCGTGCTGCACTTCTTTACCTCGTGAATTAATTAATTCATCCTTATGGTAGCCCATGCTTATATAACCCTCATAATTCTATAATTAATAATTGCCCTTCCTATTCCCGGCAATTAATTAATTAAAAATCATGTTCTTCTCTTTAATCGGTGTGCTAAAATTGCAAGATTAAGGATAGACATCCATTAAATTAATTTTAATTAATTTAATCATCCACTCTTCACTTCACTTAAGCTTCACAAAGGTGTTTTGACCATAGCCATCGAAAATAGAATTTAATTTAATCATTTAATACTTTAAAAGTATTATTTCTCTCCCAAATGGGGCTGCATTAAATAAATTAAATTTATTTAATTTTGGAATTCTATTTTCAAATTTCTTTTTCCACTTCCCTTCGTTGACTTTTCCACAAGCCTCGGCACTTTTTTGGGTGAATAAATATTAACAAATATTTATTTAATGCATTATTATTCACCCAAGGTGGGTCGCACTTTTTGGAATAAGGAATTTCTATTTTTAAAAGTCACATGACAATGAGATTATTTACCATGCAAGCAGCCCTGAAAATCCCATGATTCACTTAAGTCGATTTGACTTTTATAATGGGATTATTTACCCTGCATGGCAGGCAATAAAATCTCATGATTTCACTTAAGTCACTTTTCTTTTATTTCACCATGGGAATTTTTACCCTGCAAGGCAGGCAATAAATTCCCGCCTGCCCACTGCCTCTAATTTTCCCACTACAACTTAAGTGACTTTTCTATCATGGGAAAAAGTACCCTGCAAGCAGGCAATAAAATCCCACCCTGCTGCTTCTATTTTTCCCATGATCCATTTAAATCCTTTGTTTTCCAAAAATGCGCCCAACCCCACAGGGGCTTTTTAGTGCACAACTTCGCCTTTTCCCAGTGAACCGGACCTCCGATGGTGACTTCCTTCTGGCACAATGTGCGTATGTGATCTCCGAATACTCCAGGCCAAGAATCGGGCTAACCCGGCAAAGGAATTGATCTAGAGAAATTTCACAAAAAATGAAACGAGAAAACACAAAAACATGAAAAATTGTCAAAAGTCATAAATAAAGCCCAAAACTTATTCCTAGTTAAAACCCTTCTGGTATATAGGAATAATGATATGTTCGATCACAACAGGGTTAAAACGGAGCGCAAATTGCCTCAAACGGGCTCAAAATAATTAAATACAAATTTCCCGCAGACAAATCTCGATGACAGAATATAACAATTTTGGGCATCTGGGTATTTGGCGAAAAAGGCTAATATGGCTCTTTGGGAATATCTTGACGCAATACAAGAACTTTCAGGCAATAAAAACACAAAACGACCCATTATTTTAAAAGTACGAAAAATTTCGGATAGGGTAGTCACAGATTTCAAGATGAAATCTGGGGACACCAGATTGAAAGTAAAGGGGGTAGAAAAAAAAAAAATTAATTGGGGACTAGCTTTTATAGGCTTAGATATGAGATATTCTTGAGCATTCAAAAGAAAAAGTTTGTATTTTTTTTGTATTGGAGAGGTGGTTGAAACAAAAGAGCACTTCATTGTCTTCGATACATGGACATACGGGCCAAGTACATGGGAATATTAAGAGTGGGTTACATGGTTGAGTTATTCCACGAAAAAGGAATAAAAGAGTTTGGGGAGTTGTTAACTCAAATTAACAAAAGAAGGAACAACCTTGTAAAGAATATCACGAGCCTCGTGAATCTTCGAACTAGGGAAGCAAGTAGTGTTTTCAATGGTCCCATAGACCGTTGGGTCTCACGTGCATAATTAAAAGCATTTTAGTTCATATAAAATTGTTTCTTTCTGAAATGTTCTCTCTTGTTTGTATTTTTTGGTATTTCTTTTTTATTGTTTGAATTGAATACTAATTCATCATCTTTTATTGTAACCATTGAAACATATTATATTTTGTTAAATAATATGATATATCGATGAGTTCTAAGAAAAAAATGTCCATGATATTTATATTACTAATCTCACTAACATATGAAATATTTCAACTACATCCACGAACCTAAAGGTCTATGGGACTACATATTGATATAGGTGTCTCCACCACATAAAGATGATGATATTGAGGTTTGAAATGTTCTTTAAGAGGGGTGTTTCTTCTCCTACTAATTTGGGTTATAAACAACCTAATGTGTTTATCCTAGTCTCTTCATAGCTCCAACAGGGGTGTCGATGATAATTGACTTTATAGACTTATACTCAAATGTCCTAAGTAGGTTGGACATCCAAGGATGAAATGCATCTTTGTTTCAATAGCCCCATGTTGTAAAAACATACTCCCTCTCCTTGGGTACTAGTCCTTAATTGAGCTATGAGAATCTTTTTCCTCCATTTGGTTTGATTTGACATGTGGAGAAAGAAAACAAGTAGGGAACAACCATATTTGGTGGGCTTCAACCCAACATATGAACATCCCTAAAAGGCATGCATAGAAGCTAAAACCTTTCATTCACGTAATTGTTTATTTCTTTGTTAAGGTTTGGGCATTCATTTAACTAATATCTCATCTAGTCATCCACTTGTGTTTCTATCTCACTCATTTGCTCTCTCTCATATCTAACTTTTCTTCTCTTGTGGTCTTAGGCTGCCTGTTACTATCCATACTTTATGTTCTTCCAAGTAGCTTAGTAACCTATCTGAAGCTACCTCTAATGGGAAAGTACCTACTTGCGTAAAAAAAAAATTCATAGGACATTGAAGCCTTGATGTTGAAGTTGTTCGTGATTAGATGTTTCTAGATCTATTCTATTTACCTCAATTTCAAACATGTAGTGTCATTGGCATGTAGTTCACATGCATCCAACACCATTAGGGTTACTTATAATCCAAAATGACCTTGGTAATCTTCCAATCTCATAGTTATGCATTCTTTTGTCTATTTTGTAATGTATATAGATCTCTTTGTCCACCTTGTATATTTTTTCTTTCTAAGAGTATCATGACTAAGTTTGCTATGAATGTCTACACCAAATTACTTATATTCCAATACCACTTCTAGATGGTTTCCTTCAAGTTGGAATTTGAAATGCTTTTTTTCCTTTTTTGGGAGAAGATTGTTATCTTGATTTTGTTGATGTTAACATGCATCTTAATCTCTTTGCAAAAAGAGTTTAAGGGCTTGTAAGTTCTCTCTTAAATCTTGGGTTGTTTCCATCACCGGATTATATCATTGATGTATGGTAGATTTTTTACCACATATTTAGCCAACTAAACTATTAACATAAACTAAGCAATGAGATTATTAGTTGGCACACTTCATAAAGTCCCTACTAGAGTGACATTATGTAGAGACAGATATTTTTACTTTATCAAACACTTAACACATTCAACAATTAATATTGAAGTGGGTGTATCACTTTAGCATAACACACATATCTTAGCATAACACAAAAAACAAAGATATTTCCCTAAACTCTCTCTTCTTCATTTGTATATATAACTCAAATACATTACAATGTTTTATTACAATTCATCATATACCATCGATCACATATATTATTTTGCACACATATTTACATTCATATTCTTACTCACACCATAGATTCTCTATCTCACCTCACACTTATCACATGCCTCATGCTAACCCTATTCTTATATAAATACAAAATATATTTGTTAGAGTCTAACAAAGGAGTCATTTTTTTATCATGTGATTATGATATTGTCAAATCCGAGGGGTTAAACATATTAACCATTAAATAAGATTAAATATTAATTAAATTAACATAACAAACATTTTTACAACATTATAACAAATGCAATAAAATAAAATAACACAGACACAAAGATTTAACGTGGAAAAAACCCCAAGGGGTAAAAAATCACGAAAAGAGATAATTTCATTAATGAGAAACATAATTACAGTCCATATCTCCTTCCTCACTTCTCTCCACCAATCCACACGATGTGAAAAATAATATGATCCACGACCATATTTAAATGACCTCACGGGTCATGAACATATTAAGTGACGGGGTATGATTAAATTGTACCCTTATTTAATATAAATTAGTTACTAAATAACCAATTAAACATAACCTAAAGTTTATATTAAATAATTAAGAATATAATCTATTCTAAATTATTTAATTATAAACTAAAGTTTATAGGCAATTAATATTACGTTCTAACACTCCCCCTTAATATTAAGTGGGGAACCATATGCCAACATTGCTTATTTTTACAACAGGATTTATAAATCCATAAACCATTAATGAAGGTTTAGGCTAACATATCACTTTTGAAGGATTTATAACACCTTCATCATGCTAAACATACCTTTTAGTACAAAATGATTTATAATCCATAAATTATAAGTTATGATTTAGTCTCAACATGATTTGTGAAACTACATCTCACAATTTTTCATGGAAAAAATCTCAAACCGCATCTCTAGGAGCCTTTTATAACACATGGACCTCCTTTACAAATAGATGCAACACACTGGACTGTACACCATAAAATTAGAGTTATAAGTTTACAAAATATCATAAAGATCTTTTTCCAATTCTTTACAAATGGAGCAGAAGTATAGAGGAGAAGGAAATATCAACCATGTAAATCGAAGAACAAGGACAGAAGCTTTGATTATTTTATTGATAATCAATCCAATCAAGTACAATGGTGCAGGATGCAATATTTATAGATATTGATAGCCGGATATAAACAGAGAATGATGTTGCACATGTGCAACAATAATCCTGATTACATAAGCTTCCAAAAGAACATCTGGGAAGCATAACCAAATTAAATACAAACAAGTATATTATTCCAACTATGTAACAAATAATCCTACGACTATGTAATATGACAAATATGGTTTAAAAACCATATAACAATAATTAAACAAATAATGATTACCTAATACAATGCATAATTATGATGTCAATTATATTTACCCTAACATTCCCCCTTAATTTTGCATTGTCTCAAGGGATGAGGAGAGGAATTCTCTGAACAACTCAAACTTGTCACGTGCAAGTGACTTGGTGAAGATATCTACTCGTTGTTCAGTTGTTGGAAAAAATTGAAGTTGTATATTGTGTTTCAAGACATGCTCGTATGAAATGTACCTGTACCTCAATGTGTTTTGTTCTTTCATGAAAAATGGATTGCAAACAAGTTTGAGAACACCTTCATTGTCTACATACATGGTGGTTGGTTTGTCTTGTGGTATTCCAAGTCCTTCAAGTATGTGACATAGCCATATCACTTCACAAACAACTTCACCTGCAAAATGATACTCGACTTATGTGGAAGAACGAGAAACAAAGTGTTGTTTTTTCTTCCCCATGATATTGGTCCGATCCCATAAAGAACACAAACCACGAAGTGGATTTTTTATCATCAATGTTACTCATTATTTGAATCAATATCCCGACAAAAAGAAGTTTTTTCGTTCTTCTTGTATTCTAGACCAAGATCCATTGTTCCCTTGAGATATCTCAAGATGTACCTTGTTACCTTCCAATGACAAACTTTGGGTTCCTGCATGAACTTGGATAGATAGCTCACTACAAAGATTTGATATCTGGTCTAGTGTAGGTCAGGTAAATGAGACTCCCAATCAACTGCCGATAGAGAGTGGCATTTACCACAAGAGATGGATCTAAATGAGATAACTGCAATCTGTTCTCCATAGGTGTAGCAATAGGTGTGTAATCCATCATCCTGAATTTCTCGAGCGTTGTCTTGGTATATTTCAACTGAGAAACAAAGATTTGATTCTCTTTTTGCCATACTTCCAATCCAAGACAATAATGCATCAACCCGAGATCTGTCATGTCAAACGATCGGTTAAGATCTTTCTTCATTGCATCGATCATCCTCACTGAATCTATCAATGATGACTAGATCATCGACATAAACAACAAAAATCACAATCTCCCCCTTTTATTTTTGAGGTAGAGATTGGGATCGTATGGATTTTTAACAAATCCATGTTGTACGAGATGCTCATCAATTTTGATGTACCATGCCCGAGGTGCTTGTTTAAGGCCATACAAAGATTTCCTGAGTCTACATACCTTTGCTTCTTGACCAGGTACAACATATCCCTCAAGTTTAGTCATGTAGACTTCTTCTTGTAAATATCTATTCAGAAGGCACTTTTTACATCCATCTGATGGACTTTCCAACCAAATTGTGTAGCTAGAGCAAAGATCATCCTAATCATTTTGATCTTAGTTGTGGGAGAAAATGTCTCCTCATAGTCAATGCCTTTTTTTGTGCATACCCCTTTGTACTAATCTTGATTTATACTTGTCTATGGTCCCATCTGCTTTATACTTTGTTTTGAATATCCATCTTGCATCCAATGGGTTTCTTCCCTGGTGGAAGATCGACAAGCTTGCCAAGTGTTGTTTTTCATCACTGAGTTGTATTCAACATCCATGGCATCTTTCCAAGATTTTGACTGTAGGGCTTCCTGGACTGTAGAGGGCTCATTAGATTCAATAACTCTACTCATCAAAGAAAATTTTACTTCTTCTCTTGCTTTATTGCTATGAGTTTGTGGTCTAAAGTGGTGGATGTATCTGGTGGAGCATCCATTCTTGCATCTCGTAGCATGCTAGTATACCACTTGGGCATACATTGAACTACTCCCATGGGTTATGGTTCTATCTGATCATCACCATCATCCCCATCATCACTTTCATCATCTGTGGGAACATCAACTTCTATTTTTACAACTAGGTGAAAAATCTACATCATGTGAGTCTGGAGAGGAGTCTCTACTTCCTTCTTCTAAAAAAACTCAACATCTCTGCTTGGTGTAGACTTTCTTAGTCTTCGGATCCATCAATCTGTACCCAAGAGTCTCTTCATTGTACCCAATGAAGATGAGTTTTTGTGATTTCATATCCAATTTCTTTCTATTCTGCTTGGGTATATGCATACTTTTTTTGCACCCAAATACTCTGAGGTGTGCAACAGATGGTTTCCACTTTGACCATGCTTCATGTGGCGTTACTCCATCAAGAGAAATTGTGGGCACTCTGTTCAACAAATACACTATTGTTTTTGTTATTCTTCTACCCAAATGTCTTTGCTAGTCCAGAATCATCGATCATGCATCACACCATTTCCATGATAGTACGATTTCTTCTCTCAACAACACCATTTTGTTGTGGTGTGTGTGGAGGAGGCATTTGTCAACAAATCCGTGAGCTTGAAGGTAGGATTTGAACTCATCATTGGTGAATTCCCCCTCGATCTAAGTGGAGAGTTCTGTGATGACCAATTTCGTTCTCAACAACCACTTTGAACTTCTTGAAGGTTTCAAAAGCTTCACTTTTCTTGCGAAGACAAAAAAATCCACATTTTTCTTAAATAGTCATCAACACAAAGCATGAAGTACTGAAATCTAGAATGACTCGGTTGCATTGACCACAAAGATCGGTATGAACTAGGTCAAGCTTACCATGAGCTCGAAAAGTACTCTTTTGGAATGAAGCTCTGTGTTGTTTTCTTCTTGCAGGTGAGGACACTTATATCATATCCTTCGGAGAGATGGTAATCATTTTACCATATTGTTGTCGTGAAGTGTTTTGAGATACTTGAAACTGATGTGACCAAGTCTCCGATGCCACAATTGTGCAAAGGTAGAATTCTTAGCCACAAGTTCTTGATCATCTCTGTGGAAAAATCAAGCTAGAACATGCGTCCCACATTGAGGCTTTTGCAACTATTTTCAAGCCTCGTGATTTGTCTCAAATTAAACATGTTTTCTTGCTGAATGACTATCAAAGTCAATTTTCAAGTTGTGATCTAGGAGTTGACTGATTGACAACATATTTTTTAGTCAACCCAAGGACATATAATACATCTGATAATCTACAATTTCGTGAACCAAGAGGTAGAGAAATGTTCCCAATCCCCTGTACTATGTATGAAAGAATCATCACCTAACAAAACATGGTTTTTCAAATTGTGTCCCTCATTGAAGTAAACCAGTCTCTATGGTTGGTCATGTGTCGAGTGGCTCCCGAATCAACATACCAAACATCACTAGATGACGTGGAGGGTTCACTTGATCGAGCAGTGTACAAGTAGTCTTCAATATCTGAATGTTCTTCTTGCTCAACAATATTTCCTTGTTGATAGGGGTTTTCTTTTCTAGTTCCCCTTTTTCTACCCTTGATTGTAGTTAGAATGTCCCTTATGAGATTGTTGGTGTTGAGGTCCAAAGTTGCTTGATGAACCTTTCTTATATGTATTATACCAACAATATTTCAATTCATGTCCTCTTTTGTAGATAGGACATTTCTTCTTTTGTTGTTTTTCCCCTTGATGATGTTGATTTTGGGAATTTTGATAGGAATTAGGTTTGCCTTTTTCTTTTCCTTTCCATTTCTGATGAGAAGAAAATGCTTGCTCATCTTCATCATCTTTATTGTACATGGCTTCCTCTTGTTGCAGTAGGTTTACCAACTTGTCAAAACTCACTATCGTATCTAACAAGTTTAGTGTTGTCACAAAAATGCGGTATGAAGGAGGGAGGGCTCTCAAAACAATGGGAATGAGAGAATCATCAATGACCTCCTCTCCTAGGGCTAGAAGTGAAGCCCTCAACTCTACAACTCTTCTCAAGAAAGCTTCTATTTTCTCATTTTGCTTAAACTTCAATGTGTGTAACTGACTCTACAAATTCAAGTATGACATTCTTGTTTTTGGCCTCGTATACCGTGTGCTCAACTTATCCCATGCTTCTTTGGTTTTTTGGCATCTCGAATGTGGGGTTGCACATCATTGGACACTCAAACAAGATGATTAGCTTGGCCTTCTATCCGATTTATCAAATTGTCATTGTTGTGTTGTATTAGTTGTTGATATGGTCAGAGTACCATTCACAACAGTCCATATCTCTTCAAACTCAAGTTGTGTCTTGATTTTTATCTTCCATGCAACATAGTTGTTTCCTCTGAGTAGTTGTGAATCTGGAAGAAAGAATTTGGGGGCATTTTTGCCCATTTTTTAGAATCCATTGACAAGGTTAGGCTCTTATCACTCTAGGTATAAGGTCTCCCAATCTATATACCATTAGTCCGATATACAAAACCTTTCTATATACGCGCCTTTCGATATACCCATCGGTATGTGGAAGAAGTTTTCCCTTTCTATATACCCGTGGTATGTGAAAGAGGCATTAACATACGTGAAAGAATTTGATATGTGGTACCAAGACAATACTTGAAAGGGGTCTGTGTGATTATTAACACCGGCTCAAAGAAATATCCTCATACGCGCGTGTAACTTCGCTATATACTCGGATAATTTCTCAGTCCGGATTTAAGTCGAGCAATCATTCACAGACGGATGAGAGGGCTCAAAGTGTGTGCACTGTGTCCTTATTACTCCCCATTGATTTAAAGGGTCGATGCCCGATGACAATTGTTGTAGCTATATTAGGCGTTAAGTGCAGTAGTAGTCATGACGACTTTACCCGTAAGTGCTTCCCGAGGCACCGTTTATACTTTAACTCTCATGAATGAGATCTAGATCTCATGAGTGTTTTATAACCAAATTTCACTATTTTTAATTACAATTCTTTGCCAGTTTTTGAGGAGTTACAATGTTTCCAGGTTGACTATGACAACCTGCAAATTAGTTCAATACACTGAAGTATATAATTACATTCAAAAAAATTGAAAAATTGAATGGAAGGCAAATATTTTTTTGTTTTTTGGGGCTCTGGTGGCCTCTGGAGCACAATAAGACTCTCTTAGCAAAAACCCGAAAAAAATTGGCTCAAAATGAAGTTTTTGATACCCTCCTTTGGAAAATGTTGTCTGAATCAAAAATAAGCCTATTAGGAGAATTTTTTTTTCCCTAATTAGGGTTTTTCTCGCTAAAAATAGCCTAGGGTTTAGTTATCACTAGGTAGTTTGAGGAGGTTTTTCGCTATTTTTGCCTCTAAGGTCAACAACTTTTTCCAAATTAACCACTAAAAGGCAAAATGGTTTGAAAAAGCAAAAGTTGGGGGTGGGGTCGAACCCCAAACCTCCCACACCCAAAGCCTTTCACTTATCCAACTAGCGCTTGAAAAAAATTGGCTAACCTTTTGAATTTAAGACGTGGCACCTATTGTGTACTCCATGTGTCTAAATTTCTTGGAGGAGGGTGGCCTAGGGTTTCATGGATTCTGGGATCTCCTTTTATATTTCTTTTCTTTTCAAAGTTTGGCCGCCGATGTTTTATTGTTTTTGTTGTTGTTTTCAATGCTTTGTGATTGTGGTTGCGAGTTCATTCAATGTTTTTGATCACACAGAGTTAGGAGCCTTCAACGTGGATCAAGAGATGCTTTTCCCAGCTCCAATATTTTATCCCCAAACACCTCGATTTTTTCGCTCAAACCGCCAATGTTTTTATTTTTCTATGTTGTTTCAACAGAAAAATGGCTTGGCAAGCGTTGGTTTGTAATGTCTCACGGGTCCAGCTTGGGAGACTTAGTTTGGGCCTTTGTAAATGACCTCTATTTTGTGGATGTAGGTCAACGTTGTATTGAGGCAGAGGAGCTCGATTCAAAGCAAGGGGAGCTCGGCTTCCAATGAAGCATACGACATGGTAAATGCAACTTCGACTCCAAATTTTGTGTGAATCTGAATCGTTCAATCCAAGGTTCACAACTTAGTTTGAAATTTCCCAATGCAAAGAGCAACTCAATACACAACTCGATTCATATGCAACTCAGCTGTTGAAAAAAGAACCCAAGATTCAACAATTTCAACTCGACCACCAAAGTAAAGTAACTTGCTTTGGGTCTCGTGGAGTCCTTCAAACAACTCAACGAGCACAACTCGGTCGGGGGCTTTGTCAACTCTGGTGGCCATGGGCGAGTCCTCCAGTTTGGTGTTGCAAAATGCAAGTAGTGTTATTACAACTAACACTATCAATTTTTAGAGGACAAAACTCCGAATGGGGAAAACAAATTTAAATTCCTACAAAGAAATTTTTCCTGGTGTAGAGTGCACTAGTGCAAAAAAAATTGCGTTCCAAACACCTGAATGGAAGAGGGGGTTGTGGGGATGCAAGGATGTTTAGGAAGTTTCTGGAGGCAACACAGGCTCTCCTGGAAAGAAAATTCTTCTCCAAGACACTTCTCTTCCTACTGTAACCTCTCTCCAACCCTTCTTTGCTTCATAAGTCCAGATTCCTACTCTAGTACCAAATGTAAACTAAGGAACAGGGACAGAAGCCTGATTATTTTATTGATAATCAATCTAATTAAGTATAATGGTGCAAGCTACAATATTTATAGATATAGTACAACCAAATACAAATAGAGAATGATGTTGCATAGGTGCAACAATAATCCTGATTACATAAGCTTCCAAAAGAACATCCGGGAAGCATAACCAAATTAAATACAAACAAGTATATTGTTCCAACTATGTAACAAATAATCCTATGACTATGTAATATGACAAATATGGTTTAAAAACCATATAAAAATAATTAAACAAATAATGATTATCTAATACAATGCATAATTATGATATCAATTATATTTACCCTCTCTCGGATAAAGTGCATAAGAATCTCTATATGCTTTGTTCTCCAATGTTGAACTGAATTTTTAGTAAGAGAAATGAAACTCTAACTATCACATAGAGAGGAGTACTTCCTTTAGTTTTGATATGTATCTCTTCCAACAACCGCTTTAGCCACATGGCTTATTTCGCTACTTCCATTACACTTTTATACTCACCTTAGTAGAATAAATGGAGACTATAGGCTACTTTTTACCGCTCTCAAGTATTGTCACTTGTACCAAAAACTTGAACACATATCCAGTTTGTATATTTGATATCCAACATAACATCAAAGCATGGTTAGAGTCATAATATCCATATAGACATCATAATAAGCATAATATAAATCATTATTGATTTCACTTTTAACCATCTATAAATTTTACATTGATAGGTTAAAAAACAAGTCATAGAACAACTTAAATAACAACATGTTTAACAACTAACCATGTTATATTACCAATATGTTGAACAATTTCAACATATTAATCATATAAATATTTATTAGATGTAATCAGAATTGGACGTCTCTAATACAAACACAAAAGCATCCCCAAGTGTCATTTGATATGCATATAATATATTTTTAATACTCACATACTAGTTTAGAAATGCTTAATCAAAAACATATATTTTTTCATTATTTATTTTACGCCTTTAAAATTTTGGTAAGATAAGCTGATCCAGAGGATTTTCGGTGTTATAAGTTTCCTAAACCTCCCTAAACTATTACCACACTATAGAGATTTATGATAGCTTTCTGACGATGCCAAGAACATCAAAAACATAGTCTAGATGCAAAAGTTATCACAGTCAAAGATGTGGTTTGAAAACGGGTCAACAATGGTCAATTGATGAATAACGCATTGACATGTGGCAGTTTGGCAAAAGGTGAAAAAGGTTAAGTTTTGTGTTTTTGAGCCTCCAGTCTTCAACACATGAAAAAATTGGTTGGCCCCTCTATTTGCTGGTCATGGATCCTCGGCCGGGTTCGACACACTCTTTTGTAGGAGGGGTGCCTTTGCCACCTTTTACTCACATTGTTATTATAGAATTTTCGATTATATATGCCATATATTTTTCTAACTCCTCCAATGTGTGAATATATTGTTTAGAGAGTTAATTTTGGATTGCGGGTGGTCTTATTCCATTATGCGGTCAAATGATCAATAATATCCCTTATGGTTTGGGTTTGCTACACTTGTTTAAATTATGCAATGAAACAACGCGTGACAGGTTTACATAACACCATCCATTTAAAACCAACCCACCATACAACGTGGGGGAAAAACATAGTTCGTGTGGCCACAGCCACATGCTCATAGTGCGGGCTTTCTATATTTAAAATCCCAGTCCACCTAATCCATGGGTAATGTGGGATAGCTCCCCACAATAGCCCAAATCCATCGACAAAAGCATAGTAAGAGGATTTAAACCTGCAACCTAGAGGGTCTAAACCCTATTCGCCTAGCTAACTCACCTATAGGGCTTGTTGAGCTATATAAGGATCTCCTACAACTTATATAGGTATAATGACGGAGGGGATGTGTATAGGCGAGAATAGGAGCACTTGGAGAAAACACCATTTTTAGAGCACTTCGCTCACATCCAGTCTCGAGTTATTTATGAAAGTTGCTCGAATTTTGAGAAGATCGCGATGGTGTGATAATTTTCCTATTTTGGAGATTTTTGGAATATTTTTAGCCATTGAAGTCATATGAAGGTGGAGAACCAAAGGGAGACACAACTATAAGTGAATCGGAAGATGAGGGGTAGTTGTTAGACACTCTAGAGTCCTCAAGGTCTAAAACACTGTTTTTGCAGGTTTTGATTCATTATTGGTTTATTGTAAAGGTTAAGTGTATTCAAATCACAATGAACCCGAGGATGTAGGAATTCTCAACCCCGTAAACAATTTTGTGTCGTTTCGATTTTTATTTTTAGTTTCTTTGATATTTGCAAGTAATTAAGTGCTTAAAAAGAATTTGGGATGAAAGTTTAACCAGTTTTGATAAATTTGAAAATATGTTGAATCGAAATAGTGAAGTATTTGGTCTTTGATCAAACAGTGAAGTTTTCAATTAAATGGAAAAGAATTTCAATTTATGATTAACCCTAAATCTGATTTTAATCAATATTTTGGAGTATTATGGCCTTTTAAGTTGATTAAAAATTAACGATCCTTTGAAACGATTAAAAGTGTTGGATTAAGCACCCTTTTTCGGATCAATAACATATATGCAAGAATGACCAAATCATGCAAGAATACTCACATACTAATATACTCAACTAGATCTTGATTTCAAATCCATTAACTAGTCATTAACAAGACTTATCTTTGATAATTGGTTAAAATTACTTATAATAAGTAAGTAATTTACATAACTAAACAAGATTTGAGATTACTCAAATTGATGATGAATTTCCATCTTTATCAAGGAGATAAATTACAACTTTGGGTTCATGACCATTATTAGTATTAAGTGGGCCGTATATGTTAAATACTAACCATATTTATCAATCAAATTACATGTAATGATCTTTGATCAAGGAAAGTAAATAATATAAAGTTGTAAATTGATTTAATCGGGAATACATGTGTCACAGGGACCAAGGGCTAAAGGAAGGACATGTGGTGTAATCCTAAAGGATTTTCAACCAAATGTATTTCGTGGACCTTAAGTCTCGCGAAATAAACCGAGTTTCAAATATAAGGTTTTGGGTTTGGGCAAGGTTGAGGTAATCAAAGGAGACATGTGGAAAAGTAAAGGTAGACATGAGGGAAAGAAGGAAATAATTACAAAGTCACACATAGGAAAACTCGAAGTAAATCCAAAGCGCCATATGTCGACTTGTTGTTCCTCCCGAGATGCACAATTTTAAATGGCCATAACTTTCTCTCCACAACTCCAAATTAGGAAAAATTGGTCTCATTGGAAAGGTATATTCAAGACCTTTAACATAACATCATAAGATTCGAGAATTGATGGCATTTTTAGTGAGAAAAAGAGGAAAATAGATCAAGTATTAAAAACATAGTTCCAGACTCCCAAACACCATATTAAATTTATTTATTTATTTGAAACGTTTTGAACTGCGCTCTAATAGTATGTCAAATCGAGGGGTTAAACACATTAACCATTAAATAAGATTCAATATTAATTAAATTAATATAACAAACATTATAACAACATTATAAAAAATGTAATAAAATAAAATAACACAGACACAAAGGTTTAACATGGAAAAACCCCTAAGGAGTAAAAAAGCACGAAAAGAGATAATTCCATTGATGAGAAACATAATTACAGTCCATATCTCCTTCCTCACTTCTCTCTACCAATCCACACGAGATTAAAAATAATATGATCCACGACCATATTTAAATGACCCCATGGATCATGAACTTATTAAGTGACAAGGTATGATTAAATCGTACCCCAATTTTATATAAATTAGTTACTAAAAACCAATTAAACATAACCTAAAGTTTGAGTTGTTATTGATGGTTCATAGTGCTAAGTTCTCCAATGGCCTACTTTGCGTGTCCTAGTCACTCTCTCTCCCCACAACGTCTGCCTTAGCTTGTCGGCTATGCAGACTCTTTCTCGAGTTTTTTTGGCCTCACAACCTCTTCTTTGGTGGTGGTCATGTTGGTTACAGGCCTTCACCTATTTTGGGTGGTGTGACGGGGGGTGAATATCTCTAGCGGTGGAGGCGGGGATCCCTCATGTGGTGGTGTGGGAAACCCTCTTTCCTTTAGGTTGTGTCCTCTGCTTTGCTAAGGTTTCTTTTCCACTCTCTCTGCCACCCTTATCCCTACGAGTCTCATTTGGGGATTCTCTATTGGAGGCTTAAGATTTTTACTCCCGTAGGGGTTTTATATGCTGATTTAATGACCTCTGGCCTTTTTCCACTCCTCCACTCATGGATCTCTTCAAACCGGTGCCCCCTCTTGTCTGGTAAGATGGACATTTACCCCTATGTTAGGGATTTTTAATTGTTGTTTTCAGTTCAACTCGATGACAGAGATTCTATCATCTCCAAATTGTGGGAATGCAACATCACCACTTATTGATGAAACCATTGTTTCCGACTTTCAATCCCTCACTACCGAATTCAATGTCAAACTTGTTTAGGTGCATTTACCTCATCTCCCACCGTAATTCGGGAGAAATAATGTCTCGATTGATATAGGTAATGCTTTGGGAAAGTGCTTATCCATTGATTCCAATACTGAAATGTTTTTCTCACACTACTTATGTGAGAATCTTAGTGGATTTGGACACATCTTTAGATCTTCCACTTCCATTAATCTAATTTTTTTAATAAGGTTTGGTCACAACCTCTTGACTACAAAGGGTTACCTTTCTAGTGCAAGAAATGCTTTGCCCTCGGGCATCTTGTTATAGATTGTTAGAAAGTAAAGTGACATTTTAAGGAAAAAATATCTTGGTGGAAGGACTCCAATCCTAGCCTTGGTGGTGGTTGAGGATGAATCATCTTCTTGTTTGGAAGATCCAAGGAGGTTAGTGAAGAGCATGAAAACATCTTGTAGTTGGTTACAACTCAACTTTCCTCTCTTCCATTGGAGGTTGGAAAGGTGTCTTGGTTGTTGATTTAAACTCCATTGGTTGCCCCTTTGATGTATGATGTTGGAGCAATTATGATGGATCGGTGCCAACGCTGGTTCAGTCTTCTGCTTGACTACGCTAATACGGGTTTCTCTACTGCGAAGCCCAATGATGGTATTTTGGCTTCCTTTGAGACTCAACTTCCAACTCACTCGGTGAAAATGCAGATCCTAATAGGAGTGACAACTAGATAATTATTAAAAGAAAAAAGAATGATTTCTCCATGCTTCTAAGATCCCATGTAAGGGATTTTACTCGGTAATTTAGTTTCAACAACAACAAATGGTGTTGTTGTTTTTATGTTTTACTTTTTGTTGGTTTTTTTCTTTTTGTTCTTCTATCTTCCCCTTTGATGTTGAGGGTTTCTTCTTTGTAATGCTTAAATGTAGTATCCTACCTTGAGGGCTTGTTGTCAAGGATTAGGGTCCTTTCGAAACTGAACTTTTACCAATATCCAAAAAAACATAACCTAAATTTTATATTAAATATTTAAGAATATAATCTATTCTAAATTATTTAATTATAAACTAAAGTTTCTAGGCACTTAATATTATGTTCTAACAAATACATCAAGATTCTTGATGGCTATTGTGAAGCACCTTCCGATACCACATAAATTTCCCAATTTGAGTAGTAAATGACACTTGAAAGTTGTTATAGTATGTCTTGGATCTTTTTGTCATCTTTATTTGACTCGGTTTGATGAAGAATCATGTCAACATTATCCTTGAGCTTAATATCTTGTCTCATCGTGAAGACAACCTTGATGAAAAATCACCATGTAATAAGTAAAAATTTAGGTTTCTTGATTATTTTGTAGCATCTTATGGGTCCAAGGCAACAACATAACCATCAACCACCCATAAAATTAAGTATTTAACATAAGGTAACAAGATGTTATCTTCACTCAACCTTCCCATGTGGAACTACAATACATTAATGTTTTTCCTTCAAATTTTTGTGTTATCCAAAATTTGACCCACATTTAAGGAATAATCTTGCCATACATGTTGGTTAGCATCCTCTTAAACATCTTTTAAGTGACAAGTTATTTGCCACCTTTTGCTCACATTGTTGTAGTGTTGTGTTCTCTCTGACAATAATTTTTATAATTATGGAGGGTGTCTCTTCCCCATCAATTCCTTTGTGGTATTGTTCAATCTCCACTACAAGAGAGGTATTACTTAGCTAATTTAGTTTATTCAAATATTTTAATTATTTTAAAATTAATTTACTTAGATTTTTCATTTAGTAAAATTCTAGTCAACTTTTTCCTTGAAATTATTTAATTAGTTTGCTTTTTAATTAATATAGGTGTTTTAAAATTAAATTGACTAATAGACTAATTGTAATACTTTTCCACATAGGGTTATTATACGTTTTTTCTAATTAAATTTGTTTTTAGGGAATTTGTAAACATTTAACAATTTTGCAACGTAATTAACACTTTTTGAGGGATTTTTTACGTTTTATTAATCATTTTTGTGACATTGATAGCAATAAACCACACATATGCTCTTTTCTAGTGCTTGTAAAAGTGATTATATGATAGAAAAGTGACACACGAGTATGATAATTTACAAGTAGCTTTTCTTCATACCTGACCTCCCGAGGTCGTGTCGAGATAGCCGGTGGAAATGGAATATATGTGGATACAGACAAACTAGTTGGGCAATCTTATATCCTCAACACACAATAATGGGATCTGCGAATCTAAGGCAAAGAAAGCTCTCCTAACCTGAATTGGTGTAATGGATCATTCAGATATAATAGCTGCTCGGAGGCTCCAATCAATGTCGAGCTCTGCCGAGATCCTATCTATTTGCTGTTGGATACGTGGAAAGTGACCTATAGGTGCTTCGTGTATATTTCCATACAAGGTCATGGAAAATGGTAGTGAGAGGTGCAGTGGACTTATAATAAACTATGGGTGGTTTTCTGGTCTATCCCAAAAAATATTAGCTTGATTGGCTTTTATGTTTAATGCAAAAAATTGTGTTATGATATCTGATGGGAGTGGTGAGGATCTAAATACCAGCGTACATAAACTGGTGTCAATATTTAACTGACTTGCAGGCCCGTTGGGTTGTGGGACCTGGGGATCACAACCATGAGTTTGTGGTTATTGTGGACCTGTTATGGTCATGTGAAGAATCAATCTCTTCTTCCGACTATCCAATAGTCATAAGCCTTTTCGGCTTCTATGTTTAATATTAGGAGTTGTGCAATCTTCTCATAATACCTTACAGGTGTTCTGTAACTTGTATACGTAAGCCTATGTCTATGTCGATGAGAAGGTCTCCTGCATTTGGCTGCGGAACTAATGGATCACAACCAAATATTTGTTCTCTTTCGAGTTCTTGTATGGTCATGCGGATATCCTATTAAGGTAATCTATAGTTGGGTTGACTCACTTGAAATGTATATGCTTTGTCATCTTCAATATTCAATTGTCTCAATTGTTCACTAATTGCTTGTGGGTTTATTGTCATTTGGAAGACATGAATCCTAAGCCCTTGATCTATATTTTTCAATGTTATGAAGAGATTTGGCCGAGGTACTACCGGTTCTAATACGTAATCCTGGGCTCTCGGGTCCCGTAATTGTCATGCGAGAGATAATCAAACTTTAATCGAAACAATTAAACTAACTATGAAAGATATGTCTACACTATGCTTATATTTCTTTTATTTTTGTATTTTCAATGATACATATTTGAACGAAATTAAAAGATTAGTTATTCTAATATATTTAGACAATGGACAATTAATATAATAACATAATTAAAACAATCAAGTTAGCCGAGATATAGCTATTTGTCTCGTGCACTTGTGAATTTATCTTAAATATTTAAATAATTAACTAATCTAATCGAAAGACCTTGAATCTTACCTCGAAGTGAGGAATAAATCATAGCTTCTCGTGAAGCTATCATTCCCCATAGCTTCCTGGTAATACTGAAAGCAAGCTTTAAGCGAAATAAAATGATTTTCTACTCTATTTAATATATTGTAACTTCAACTTTGATAGCTCAAACTTGGAGTTTTACAGAATAGTGGTAAATCAATTTGTGTCATGAATTGTCCCCTCAGTGTGATCTCTTTGTTCCTTCATGTTCTCGTGAATCTAGAAAAGTGTGAATGTGATAGCGTCAGCAGAAGAAGATACTCAAACAATGGCATCTTTGGATATAAATTGAATACAATGCAAGTAAGAGAGGGATAGTGCAAGTGAAAAGAGCTTGACTATGTGATTCCTAGTAGGATTTATTACAGGGATATAACACAAATATACCGAGAATTCTGGGATCTATTTCTTGTGACAAAACAACAACATGTAACTCTAAGATTATCAAATGAACCCTAAATCTGATTTTAATCAATACTTTGGAGTATTATGGCCTTTTAAGTTGATTAAAAATTAACGATCCTTTGAAACGATTAAAAGTGTTGGATTAAGCAACCTTTTTCGGATCAATAACATATATGCAAGAATGACCAAATCATGCGAGAATACTCACATACTAATATACTCAACTAGATCTTGATTTCAAATCCATTAACTAGTCATTAACAAGACTTATCTTTGATAATTGGTTAAAATTACTTATAATAAGTAAGTAATTTACATAACTAAACAAGATTTGAGATTACTCAAATTGATGATGAATTTCCATCTTTATCAAGGAGATAAATTACAACTTTGGGTTCATGACCATTATTAGTATTAAGTGGGCCGCATATGTTAAATACTAACCATATTTATCAATCAAATTACATGTAATGATCTTTGATCAAGGAAAGTAAATAATATAAAGTTGTAAATTGATTTAACCCGGGAATACATGTGTCACAGGACCAAGGGCTAAAGGAAGGACATGTGGTGTAATCTCTAAAGGATTTTCAACCAAATGTATTTCGTGGACCTTAAGTCTGTGAAAATAAACCGAGTTTCAAATAAAAGGTTTTGGGTCTGGGCAAGGTTGAGGTAGTCAAAGGAGACATGTGGAAAAGTAAAAGGTAGACATGAGGGAAAGAAGGAAATAATCACAAAGTCACACATAGGAAAACTCAAGTAAATCCAAAGCGCCATATGTCGACTTGTTGTTCCTCCCGAGATGCACAACTTTAAATGGCCATAACTTTCTCTCCACAACTCCAAATTAGGAAAAATTGGTCTCATTGGAAAGGTATATTCGAGACCTTTAACATAACATCATAAGATTCAAGAATTGATGGCATTTTTAGTGAGAAAAAAAGGGAAAATAGTTCAGGTATTAAAAATGTAGTTCGAGACTCCCAAACACCAGATTAAATTTATTTATTTATTTGAAACGTTTTGAACCTGCTCTAATAGTATGTCAAATCTGAGGGGTTAAACACATTAACCATTAAATTAGAAGCAATATTAATTAAATTAATATAACAAACATTAGAACAACATTATAAAAAATGTAAAAAAATAAAATAACACGATACACAAAGGTTTAACATGGAAAAACCCCTAAGGAGTAAAAAAGCACGAAAAGAGATAATTCCATTGATGAGAAACATAATTACAAATCCATATCTCCTTCCTCACTTCTCTCTACCAATCCACACGAGATTAAAAATAATATGATCCACGACCATATTTAAATGACCCCATGGATCATGAACTTATTAAGTGACAAGGTATGATTAAATCGTACCCCAATTTTATATAAATTAGTTACTAAAAAACCAATTAAACATAACCTAAAGTTTGAGTTGTTATTGATGGTTCATAGTGCTAAGTTCTCCAATGGCCTACTTTGCGTGTCCTAGTCACTCTCTCTCCCACAACGTCTGTCTTAGCTTGCCAGGCTATGCTGAGACTCTTTCTCGAGTTTTTTTGGCCTCACAACCTCTTCTTGTGGTGGTGGTCATGTTGGTTCACAGGCCTTCACCTATTTTGGGTGGTGTGACAGGGGGGTTGAATATCTCTAGCGGTGGAGGCGGGATCCCTCATGTGGTGGTGTGGGGAAACCCTCTTTCCTTTAGGTTGTGTCCTCTGCTTGCTAAGGTTTCTTTTCCACTCTCTCATCACCCTTATCCCTACGGTCTCATTTGGGGATTCTCTATTGAGGCTTAAGATTTTTACTCCCGTAGGGGTTTTATATGCTGATTTAATGACCTCTGCCTTTTTCCACTCCTCCACTCATGGATCTCTTCAAACCGGTGCCCCCTCTTGTCTCGGTAAGATGGACATTTACCCCTATGTTAGGGATTTTTTAATTGTTGTTTTTTAGTTCAACGATGACGAGAGATTCTATCATCTCCAAATTGTGGGGAACCGCAACATCACCACTTATTGATGAAACCATTGTTTCGACTTTCAATCCCCTCACTCACCGAATTCAATGTCAAACTTGTTTAGGTGCATTTACCTCATCTCCCACTTTGTAATTCGGGAGAATAATGTCCGATTGATATAGGTAATGCTTTGGGAAAGTGCTTATCCATTGATTCCAATACGAGAATGTTTTCTCACACTACTTATGTGAGAATCTTAGTGGATTTGGACACATCTTTAGATCTTCCACTTCCATTAATCTAATTTTTTTAATAAGGTTTGGTCACAACCTCTTGACTACAAAGGGTTACCTTTCTAGTGCAAGAAATGCTTTGCCCTCAGGCATCTTGTTATAGATTGTTAGAAAGTAAAGTGACATTTTAAGGAAAAAATCTCTTGGTGGAAGGACTCCAATCCTAGCCTGGTGGTGGTTGAGGATGAATCATCTTCTTGTTTGGAAGATCCAAGTGGAGGTTTGTGAAGAGCATGTAAACATCTTGTAGTTGGTTACAACTCAACTTTCCTCTCTTCCATTGGAGGTTGGAAAGGTGTATGCGGTTGTTGATTTAAACTCCATTGGTTGCCCCTTTGATGTATGATGTTGGAGCAATTATGATGGATCAGTGCCAACGCTGGTTCCAGTGTGCTTTAGCTCGACTACGCTAATACGGGTTTCTCTCTGCTGAAGCCCAATGATGGTATTTTGGCTTCCTTTGAGACTCAACTTCCAACTCACTCGGTGAAAATGCAGATCCTAATAGGAGTGACAACTAGATAATTATTAAAAGAAAAAAGAATGATTTCTCCATGCTTCTAAGATCCCATGTAAGGGATTTTACTCGGTAATTTAGTTTCAACAACAACAAATGGTGTTGTTGTTTTTTTATGTTTTACTTTTGTTGGTTTTTTCTTTTTTGTTCTTCTATCTTCCCCTTTGATGTTGAGGGTTTCTTCTTTGTAATGCTTAAACGTAGTATCCTACCTTGAGGGCTTGTTGTATAAGGATTAGGGTCCTTCAAACCCCCAACTTTTACCAATATCCAAAAAACATAACCTAAATTTTATATTAAATATTTAAGAATATAATCTATTCTAAATTATTTAATTATAAACTAAAGTTTCTAGGCACTTAATATTATGTTCTAACAAATACATCAAGATTCTTCAATGGCTATTGTGAAGCACCTTCCGATACCACATAAATTTCCCAATTTGAGTAGTAAATGACACTTGAAAGTTGTTATAGTATGTCTTGGATCTTTTTGTCATCTTTATTTGACTCGGTTTGATGAAGAATCATGTCAACATTATCCTTGAGCTTAATATCTTGTCTCATCGTGAAGACAACCTTGATGAAAAATCACCATGTAATAAGTAAAAATTTAGGTTTCTTGATTATTTTGTAGCATCTTATGGGTCCAAGGCAACAACATAACCATCAACCACCCATAAAATTAAGTATTTAACATAAGGTAACAAGATGTTATCTTCACTCAACCTTCCCATGTGGAACTACAATACATTAATGTTTTTCCTTCAAATTTTTGTGTTATCCAAAATTTGACCCACATTTAAGGAATAATCTTGCCATACATGTTGGTTAGCATCCTCTTAAACATCTTTTAAGTGACAAGTTATTTGCCACCTTTTGCTCACATTGTTGTAGTGTTGTGTTCTCTACAATAATTTTTATAATTATGGAGGGTGTCTCTTCCCCATCAATTCCTTTGTGGTATTGTTCAATCTCCACTACAAGAGAGGTATTACTTAGCTAATTTAGTTTATTCAAATATTTTAATTATTTTAAAATTAATTTACTTAGATTTTTCATTTAGTAAAATTCTAGTCAACTTTTTTCCTTGAAATTATTTAATTAGTTTGCTTTTTAATTAATATAGGTGTTTTAAAATTAAATTGACTAATAGACTAATTGTAATACTTTTCCACATAGGGTTATTATACGTTTTTGTCTAATTAAATTTGTTTTTAGGGAAATTTGTAAACATTTAACAATTTTGCAACGTAATTAACACTTTTTGAGGGATTTTTTACGTTTTATTAATCATTTTTGTGACATTGATCGCAATAAACCACACATATGCTCTTTTCTAGTGCTTGTAAAAGTGATTATATGATAGAAAAGTGACACGAGTATGATAATTTACAAGTAGCTTTTCTTCATACCGACCTCCCGAGGTCGTGCCGAGATAGCCATGGAAATGGAATATATGTGGATACAGACAAACTAGTTGGGCAATCTTATATCCTCAACACACAATAATGGGATCTGCGAATCTAAGGCAAAGAAAGCTCTCCTAACTTGAATTGGTGTAATGGATCGTTCAGATATAATAGCTGCTCGGAGGCTCCAATCAATGTCGAGCTCTGCGAGATCCTATCTATTGGCTATTGGATACGTGGAAAGTGACCTATAGGTGCTTCGTGTATATTTCCAGACAAGGTCATGGAAAATGGTAGTGAGAGGTGCAGTGGATTTATAATAAACTATGGGTGGTTTTCTCGGTCTATCCCGAAAATATTAGCTTGATTGGCTTCTATGTTTAATGCGGAAAATTGTGTTATGATATCTGGTGGGAGTGGTGAGGATCTAAATACCAGCGTATGTAAACTGGTGTCAATATTTAACTGACTTGCAGGCCCGTTGGGTTGTGGGACCTGGGGATCACAACCATGAGTTTGTGGTTATTGTGGACCTGTTATGGTCATGTGAAGAATCAATCTCTTCTTCCGACTATCCAATAGTCATAAGCCTTTTCGGCTTCTATGTTTAATATTAGGAGTTGTGCGATCTTCTCATAATACCTTACAGGTGTTCTGGTAACTTGTATACGTAAGCCTATGTCTATGTCGATGAGAAGGTCTCCCGTTTGGTCATGCGGAACTAATGGATCACAGCCAAATATTTGTTCTCTTTCGGGTTCTTGTATGGTCATGCAGATATCCTATTAAGGCAATCTATAGTTGGGTTGACTTGACTAGAATGTATATGCTTTGTCATCTTCAATATTCAATTGTCTCAATTGTTCACTAATTGCTTGGGGTTTATCATTATTCGGGAAGACATGAATCCTAAGCCCTTGATCTATATTTGTTAATGTTGTGAAGAGATTTGGCTGAGGTACTACCGGTTCGAATACGTAATCCCTGGGCTCTCTGGGTCCCGTAATTGTCATGCAAGAGATAATCAAACTTTAATCGAAACAAGTAAACTAACTATGAAAGATATATCTACACTATGCTTATATTTCTTTTATTTTTGTATTTTCAATGATACATATTTGAACGAAATTAAAAGAGTAGTTATTCTAATATATTTAGATAATGGACAATTAATCTAATAACATAATTAAAACAAGCAAGTTAGCCTGATATAGCTATTTGCCTGTGCACTTGTGAATTTATCTTAAATATTTAAATAACTAACTAATCTAATCGAAAGACCTTCAATCTTACCTCAGAAGTGAGGAATAAATCATAGCTTCTCAGAAGCTATCATTCCCCATAGCTTCCCTGGTAATACTGAAAGCAAGCTTTAACTGAAATAAAATGATTTTCTACTCTATTTGATATATTGTAACTACAACTTTGATAGCTCAAACCCGGAGTTTTACTGAATAGTGGTAAATCAATTTGTGTCATGAATTGTCCCATCAAGCAGTGATCTCTTTGTTCCTTCATGTTCTCGTGAATCTAGAAAAGTGTGAATGTGATAGCGTCAAGAAGAAGATACTCAAACAATGGCATCTTTGGATATAAATTGAATACAATGCAAGTAAGAGAGGGATAGTGCAAGTGAAAAGAGCTTGACTATGTGATTCCTAGTAGGATTTATTACAGGATATAACACAAATATACCGAGAATTCTCGGATCTATTTCTTGTGACAAAACAACAACATGTAACTCTAAGATTATCAAATGAACCCTAAATCTGATTTTAATCAATACTTTGGAGTATTATGGCCTTTTAAGTTGATTAAAAATTAACGATCCTTTGAAACGATTAAAAGTGTTGGATTAAGCAACCTTTTTCGGATCAATAACATATATGCAAGAATGACCAAATCATGCAAGAATACTCACATACTAATATACTCAACTAGATCTTGATTTCAAATCCATTAACTAGTCATTAACAAGACTTATCTTTGATAATTGGTTAAAATTACTTATAATAAGTAAGTAATTTACATAACTAAACAAGATTTGAGAATACTCAAATTGATGATGATATTTCCATCTTTATCAAGGAGATAAATTACAACTTTGGGTTCATGACCATTATTAGTATTAAGTGGGCCGTATATGTTAAATACTAACCATATTTATCAATCAAATTACATGTAATGATCTTTGATCAAGGAAAGTAAATAATATAAAGTTGTAAATTGATTTAATCTGGGAATACATGTGTCACAGACCAAGGGCTAAAGGAAGGACATGTGGTGTAATCCTAAAGGATTTTCAACCAAATGTATTTCGTGGACCTTAAGTCTGCGAAATAAACCGAGTTTCAAATATAAGGTTTTGGGTTTGGGCAAGGTTGAGGTAATCAAAGGAGACATGTGGAAAAGTAAAAGGTAGACATGAGGGAAAGAAGGAAATAATTACAAAGTCACACATAGGAAAACCTGAAGTAAATCAAAAACTGCCACATGTCGACTTGTTGTTCCTCCCGAGATGCACAACTTTAAATGGCCATAACTTTCTCTCCACAACTCCAAATTAGGAAAAATTGGTCTCATTGGAAAGGTATATTCAAGACCTTTAACATAACATCATAAGATTCGAGAATTGATGGCATTTTAAGTGAGAAAAAAGAGGAAAATAGATCAGGTATTAAAAACATAGTTCTAGACTCCCAAACACTAGATTAAATTTATTTATTTATTTGAAACCTTTTGAACCTGCTCTAATACCATGTCAAATCTGAGGGGTTAAACACATTAACCATTAAATAAGATTCAATATTAATTAAATTAATATAACAAACATTATAACAACATTATAAAAAATGTAAAAAATAAAATAACACAAACACAAAGGTTTAACGTGGAAAACCCCTAAGGGGTAAAAAAGCACGAAAAGAGATAATTCCATTAATGAGAAACATAATTACACCATATCTCCTTCCTCACTTCTCTCTACCAATCCACACGAGATTAAAAATAATATGATCCACGACCATATTTAAATGACCCCATGGATCATGAACTTATTAAGTGACAAGAGTATGATTAAATCGTACCCCAATTTTATATAAATTAGTTACTAAAAACCAATTAAACATAACCTAAAGTTTGAGTTGTTATTGATGGTTCATAGTGCTAAGTTCTCCAATGGCCTACTTTGCGTGTCCTAGTCACTCTCTCTCCCCACAACGTCTGTCTTAGCTTGTCGGCTATGCAGACTCTTTCTCGAGTTTTTTTGGCCTCACAACCTCTTGTTTGGTGGTGGTCATGTTGGTTCCGGGCCTTCACCTATTTTGGGTGGTGTGACAGGGGGTTGAATATCTCTAAGCGGTGGAGGCGGGGATCCCTCATGTGGTGGTGTGGGGAAACCCTCTTTCCTTTAGGTTGTGTCCTCTGCCGCTAAGGTTTCTTTTCCACTCTCTACTCGCCACCCTTATCCCTACAGTCTCATTTGGGGATTCTCTATTGAGGCTTAAGATTTTTACTCCCGTAGGGGTTTTATATGCTGATTTAATGACCTCGGCCTTTTTCCACTCCTCCACTCATGGATCTCTTCAAACCGGTGCCCCCTCTTGTCTGGTAAGATGGACATTTACCCCTGTGTTAGGGGTTTTTTATTGTTGTTTTCAGTTCAACTGATGACAGAGATTCTATCATCTCCAAATTGTGGGAACTATGAACATCACCACTTATTGATGAAACCATTGTTTCTGACTTTCAATCCCCTCACTACTCGAATTCAATGTCAAACTTGTTTAGGTGCATTTACCTCATCTCCCACTGTAATTCTGGGAGAAAGAATGTCTGATTGATATAGGCAATGCTTTGGGAAAGTGCTTATCCATTGATTCCAATACGAATGTTTTTCTCACACTACTTATGTGAGAATCTTAGTGGATTTGGACACATCTTTAGATCTTCCAGCTTCCATTAATCTAATTTTTTTTAATAAGGTTTGGTCACAACCTCTTGACTACAAAGGGTTACCTTTCTAGTGCAAGAAATGCTTTGCCCTCGGGCATCTTGTTATAGATTGTTAGAAAGTAAAGTGACATTTTAAGGAAAAAAATCTCTTGGTGGAAGGATTCCAATCCTAGCCTGCTGGTGGTTGAGGATGAATCATCTTCTTGTTTGGAAGATCCAGTGGAGGTTAGTGAAGAGCATGAAAACATCTTGTAGTTGGTTACAACTCAACTTTCCTCTCTTCCATTGGAGGTTGGAAAGGTGTACTTGGTTGTTGATTTAAACTCCATTGGTTGCCCCTTTGATGTATGATGTTGGAGCAATTATGATGGATCAGGTGCCAACGCTGGTTCCAGGTGCTGCTATCGACTACGCTAATACGGGTTTCTCTACTGCGAAGCCCAATGATGGTATTTTGGCTTCCTTTGAGACTCAACTTCCAACTCACTCGGTGAAAATGCAGATCCTAATAGGAGTGACAACTAGATAATTATTAAAAGAAAAAAGAATGATTTCTCCATGCTTCTAAGATCCCATGTAAGGGATTTTACTCGGTAATTTAGTTTCAACAACAACAAATGGTGTTGTTGTTTTTTATGTTTTACTTTTTGTTGGTTTTTTTCTTTTTGTTCTTCTATCTTCCCCTTTGATGTTGAGGGTTTCTTCTTTGTAATGCTTAAACGTAGTATCCTACCTTGAGGGCTTGTTGTACAAGGATTAGGGTCCTTTCGAAACCCCCAACTTTTACCAATATCCAAAAAAACATAACCTAAATTTTATATTAAATATTTAAGAATATAATCTATTCTAAATTATTTAATTATAAACTAAAGTTTCTAGGCACTTAATATTATGTTCTAACAAATACATCAAGATTCTTCAATGGCTATTGTGAAGCACCTTCCGATACCACATAAATTTCCCAATTTGAGTAGTAAATGACACTTGAAAGTTGTTATAGTATGTCTTGGATCTTTTTGTCATCTTTATTTGACTCAGTTTGATGAAGAATCATGTCAACATTATCCTTGAGCTTAATATCTTGTCTCATCGTGAAGACAACCTTGATGAAAAATCACCATGTAATAAGTAAAAATTTAGGTTTCTTGATTATTTTGTAGCATCTTATGGGTCCAAGGCAACAACATAACCATCAACCACCCATAAAATTAAGTATTTAACATAAGGTAACAAGATGTTATCTTCACTCAACCTTCCCATGTGGAACTACAATACATTAATGTTTTTCCTTCAAATTTTTGTGTTATCCAAAATTTGACCCACATTTAAGGAATAATCTTGCCATACATGTTGGTTAGCATCCTCTTAAACATCTTTTAAGTGACAAGTTATTTGCCACCTTTTGCTCACATTGTTGTAGTGTTGTGTTCTCTACAATAATTTTTATAATTATGGAGGGTGTCTCTTCCCATCAATTCCTTTGTGGTATTGTTCAATCTCCACTACAAGAGAGGTATTACTTAGCTAATTTAGTTTATTCAAATATTTTAATTATTTTAAAATTAATTTACTTAGATTTTTCATTTAGTAAAATTCTAGTCAACTTTTTTCCTTGAAATTATTTAATTAGTTTGCTTTTTAATTAATATAGGTGTTTTAAAATTAAATTGACTAATAGACTAATTGTAATACTTTTCCACATAGGGTTATTATACGTTTTTGTCTAATTAAATTTGTTTTTAGGGAAATTTGTAAACATTTAACAATTTTGCAACGTAATTAACACTTTTTGAGGGATTTTTACGTTTTATTAATCATTTTTGTGACATTGATAGCAATAAACCACACATATGCTCTTTTCTAGTGCTTGTAAAAGTGATTATATGATAGAAAAGTGACATGCGAGTATGAGAATCTACAAGTAGCTCTTCTTCGTACCCGACCTCCCGAGGTCGTGTCGAGATAGCCGGTGGAAATGGAATATATGTGGATACTGGACAAACTAGTTGGGCAATCTTATATCCTCAACACGCAATAATGGGATCTCAAGCGAATCTAAGGCAAAGAAAGCTCTCCTAACTCGAATTGGTGTAATGGATCATTCGATATAATAGCTGCTCGGAGGCTCCAATCAATGTCGAGCTCTCACCGAGATCCTATCTATTGGCTATTGGATACGTGGAAAGTGACCTGTAGGTGCTTCGTGTATATTTCCAGACAAGGTCATGGAAAATGGTAGTGAGAGGTGCAAAGTGGACTTATAATAAACTATGGGTGGTTTTCTCGGTCTATCCCGAAAAATATTAGCTTGATTGGCTTTTATGTTTAATGCTAAAAATTGTGTTATGATATCTCGATGGGAGTGGTGAGGATCTAAATACCAGCGTACATATAAACGGTGTCAATATTTAATCGACTTGCAGGCCGTTGGGTTGTGGGACTGGGATCACAACCATGAGTTCATGGTTGTTGTAGACTGTTATGGTCATGTGAAGAATCAATCTCTTCTTCCGACTATCCAATAGTCATAAGCCTTTTCAGCTTCTATGTTTAATATTAGGAGTTGTGCAATCTTCTCATAATACCTTACAGGTGTTCTGGCAACTTGTATACGTAAGCCTATGTCTATGTCGATGAGAAGGTCTCCTGCATTTGGCTTATGGAACTAATGGATCACAACCAAATATTTGTTCTCTTTCGAGTTCTTGTATGGTCATGCGATATCCTATTAAGGCAACCTATAGTTGGGTTAACTCACTAGAATGTATATGCTTTGTCATCTTCAATATTCAATTGTCTCAATTGTTCACTAATTGCTTGTGGGTTTATTGTCATTTGGAAGACATGAATCCTAAGCCCTTGATCTATATTTTTCAATGTTATGAAGAGATTTGGCCGAGGTACTACCGGTTCTTATACGTAATCCCCGGGCTCTCTGGGTCCCGTAATTGTCATGCGAAGAGATAATCAAACTTTAATCGAAACAATTAAACTAACTATGAAAGATATGTCTACACTATGCTTATATTTCTTTTATTTTTGTATTTTCAATGATACATATTTGAACGAAATTAAAAGATTAGTTATTCTAATATATTTAGACAATGGACAATTAATATAATAACATAATTAAAACAATCAAGTTAGCCAGATATAGCTATTTGTCTGTGCACTTGTGAATTTATCTTAAATATTTAAATAATTAACTAATCTAATCGAAAGACCTTCAATCTTACCTCAGAAGTGAGGAATAAATCATAGCTTCTCAGAAGCTATCATTCCCCATAGCTTCCCTGGTAATACTGAAAGCAAGCTTTAATTGAAATAAAATGATTTTCTACTCTATTTGATATATTGTAACTACAACTTTGATAGCTCAAACTTGGAGTTTTACAGAATAGTGGTAAATCAAGTTGTGTCATGAATTGTCCCATCGGTGTGATCTCTTTGTTCCTTCATGTTCTCGTGAATCTAGAAAAGTGTGAATGTGATAGCGTCAGCAGAAGAAGATACTCAAACAATGGCAGCTTTGGATATAAACTGAATACAATGCAAGTAAGAGAGGGATAGTGCAAGTGAACAGAGCTTGACTATGTGATTCCTAGTAGGATTTATTACGGGGATACAACACAAATATACCGAGAATTCTGGGATCTATTTCTTGTGACAAAACAACAACCTGTAACTCTAAGATTATCAAATGAACTCTAATCTAGAACTGAAACTATCTTATGCTAAGTTGACTATGTAGGATAGCAATGGAGCAAAATGAAAGTGTGAAGATCAAATGATCTCTAAAGCAGAAAGGAGAGGCTGAGAATTCATGCAAAATCTAAACCTATTGAAACTTATGGAAGAACTTCAAAACACACTGAATAATAATTCATAGAGAGAGGGGCCATTTGCTTGTAAACAAGTTGGGTATTTATAGCATTTGGATTTACCAGAGGGTAAGTTTGAATTGAACTCTTCTAATATAAACAAAGAGAAATCACTATTTACCAGGTGGCCAAAACATAAATGCAAGCAAGAGTGGTTGAGAAATGCGGGTGCAAATTGAATTTTTACGTTTGACGAAATCATTGGAATGTTCTAGAAAATGCGCATCGACCGCCACCTGTGTAGGGTGGCGATTATAGGACCGACACCTTGTCTGGGTGGCGCCATGGAACCGCCGCCTGCAAGCAAGGTAGCAAATTCTATAACTTAAAGACCAAAATGCAAGGAAAAAGGGGGCAGAGGTTGGAACAAAACATGCAAAGGTAGACAAGGCTTTTAGGATGTAAATGTATACTTGGTGAGATTTTCTGGATTCTGAACACCTTGCGAAGAGATCTGAATCATCATTGGGGTTTCTGTAACCTCTCTCTCGGCAAAGATAAGACTTACATTTTTGGGTACGTACAGTGTTCTTGAAAATAAAAAATGTGAGTTTATTTGATTGTTTTTCATAATTTTCTCGTGTATTTTCACTTTGGGAGAATTTTCTAGTTGTTTATTCTTAGGACTATCACTAAAGAAGGTTGTTAAAACATTCAAACTACTAATTTCAGGTTTCCTTGTCTAAAGATCAAACAAACCCCTTTATCACCTTTTTTAATTTTATTAAAATTAACTTTATTTAAACTTTTCAGAGTTGGGATTATTCCCTTCTTTCGACTGTAATTGTGGGAAGTGCATGGCCAGGGGCCTAGAAATTCACCGTGAGGAGTACCACAAGAACCCCAAAGAACTCAACACCTTGAGTGAATTGGATGACGAAACGGTACCCCCACCCAACTGACTAGTTAGCCTTTGTGAGAGATTAGGGTCACATATATCTATAGTGGCAAACCCAACTTGAACCTTTGAGCGAAGTAAAATATGTCTTATCATATCGGGGTAAAGTAAATATGACAACTAGTAATAGTACCATGCTCACTCGGATATATTGTTAACACCTAGGAGAGAACTTATTATAGGAAGTCACACCTTGACCAAGCCAATTTAAGGTAGAGGCCAACTTTCACTACATCATTTTCATCTTTCTTTCGTATTAACAAGTTTGTGTTCCACTATTATCATCCTCACTTTATATCTCATCCATTTTTAAACTTGCAATCAAAGTCTAAGTCTTGAGTTGTGGACATTTGTATCCAAACTTAAGCACAATCATCCCTCTATCTAAGTCTTGACATCATGATACTCACTTTATCATGGTCAAACACCATCACGATCACCTTGATCTATCATTTTCCTAAGTCTTAAGTTTAACATTTACATTGTTGAACTTTAAGCATTCTACCATCTTACGTCATCAAATTTAACATTCACTTTGTTGAATTTTCGACATCTTCACATTTCTTCACTCCTCTCTTTTAAAGCATTCACTTTGTTATAATTTGAGATCCTTAATCAATCACTTTCCCTTCATCTCTTATCTCCACTTTCATGAGATTCAGACCTTTTCATCATCATTTCTTCACTTCTTGTTTCGACATTCACATTGTCGTTATTTGAGTGCTCCCCTTCCATTGTTTAGTCTCCTCTCTTAACACTCATTTTGTTAAGAGTTGAGCATTTTCATCATGTTTCCAAGTCTCCTCTCTTAACACTCATTTTTTAAGAGTCGAGCATTTTCATTCATGTTTCCAAGTCTCCTCTTTTAACACTCATCTTGTTAAGATTTGAGCACCTTCATTGTCTTTCTAAGTCTCTTCTCTTTTAACACTCATTTTGTTATGAGTTGAGAAAGCCAAACTCTTTCATCTCTTCCCTCTTTACATTCACTTTGTAAAGGGTCAAGAAACCTTTCCAACCTTTTCATCTCTCTTAGAACTCATTTTTTTAAGATTCTTCTAATATAACCTTTCAATTCCCTCTTCTACCTTACACTACTCGTTTTTTAAAGGGTTGCGAAGTCACACCCTTCCGTTTATCTTAACACTCATTTGGTTAAGAGTGGACCTTTCAAACCTTTTATTCTCTCTTAAAACTCATTTTTAAAGAGTTGATCACCTCACCTTGTTAAGTATCTTCTCTTTTAACATTCATTTTTGTTAAATACTTGATACCATCTAACACTTTTAGTCCCTTTCATATTAACACTCATTTTGTTAAGATTCGGGTAGTTAACTAACCTTTTACCTCCTCCCTCTTCGCACTCATTTTTCTAGGGTCAAGATTTCAAACCTTTTCCCCTCTTCCATCTTAGCATTCACTTTGCTAAGGGTTGAGTTTTCTATCACACCTTTCTTCATTCCTCCCCTCTTTCAAAATTGTGGGAATAAGACACCATGATTATAGTCCCTTTAGAAGGCAAGATAAAAATCCTTTCCATATTAGCTCCAACAAAGAGGATGAAAACCAACTAGAAAATCTTTCCTTCAAAGAACAAGCAAAATTTGAAGACATTTTACGAAAGGATGAAGACCAATTTTTATTTGTATCTTCGAAATGGGAGCGAAACTACCTTTGGATTTCAACAATGTCACTTTGAAAAATTTATGAAGATAAAACAAAAATACAATTATACCATCTAGTGAAGACATTACTATGTGCAAAGTCAAACATCAATTTACACCCTCAAAGTAAGTCTCTCTAGTTTCTTTCATCAACTAAAAGGCTAACATGATAAAATATCCAATCACAAGACCCTTTTATGAAGGAGAACCTATACCATCTTGGTATAAACTCAATACATGTTGTGATTTTCGTCTCATTGATGGAAACTCTACGATAAATGTGTATAACTCCACCATTATGTCCAAGACTTATTTGATGATGGATTCTTTGAAATAGAAATTGATGACGAAGCTATCAAAACTAAAAACACATCAACTACCACAACTTATAATGAAGAGTTGAACGTTGTCCAAAATATTTTACATAATAAAAATCGATGAGATCATGATGACAAAGGTAAAGTATCTCTAAATTAAAATAAATTCCCTATGGTTTGTTTTCCTAACTTGGATCTAAGTGTTGATCTAGTTTGAAGTGTCCAAATTAACTAAGATGAAACTAACAATCTATGCTACTGCTAAAAGGAAACTAATCTAAACAAATCACAAAAACTGAAATATTACAATCACAAACAACAATTTTCTTCTATTCTAAATAATTAAAATATTTCTACACTAAAACTAAACAAGCAAATAACTCGGTGTGGTTATTCACCTATGCTTGAGTGTATTGAAACTAAACTAACTTAAAACAAGAACTTTTCCAAATGATCTATGATATGTAGACAACCTCCTATATATATTCTCTCCTTCAGATCCACAGGATGGGAAGAAGAGGATCCATCACCGAGAGCTTGCTATTAATGATTTAAACCCTCTTGGAAATTAACTAATTACTTGCAAATGAAAGGAAATTGATTTCTACTCTATTTGATATGATGTAACAATGATAAATTACAGAATGAAGGAAATCAAACAACAAATCCAACCTAGAATTCACAGAATAGAGGTAAATCTAGTTGTGTGATGACTTTTCCCCTCAATTTTATCCTTTCTTTCTCTTGTGTGTCCATATGAGTCCAAGGAATTGGGAATGCAAAGGCAAAGAACAGAGAAGGTGCTTGAGAAATGGTAACTTGAAGGTAGTCTGGTTGCAATGCAGGTGGAAGAGAGATAACACAAGTGAACAGAGCTTGGCTATGTAATTTCCAACAGGATTGTGGCAACAATACTATGCAAGATACACAAAAATTCTCAGGCCTTTTTCTTGAATACAAGCATGGAATATATAGGAATTGGTTGGGATGTGCCTTCATGCACAAGGCAACCTTGGAGTGCCAAATCATTGGGTGAAGAGGTAGTTCAAACTAATTAAATCTATTTAAAAATAGAAGAGGGAAGGAATACCAAGCAATCAAGACTATTTTTAGGCAATTTGGTTCACAAACGCACCCTAAAAGTCAAGTTAAGTGAAATCACATGTTAAAATCATGCATGAATTTAGAAAATCACGTAGGACCACCTTGCCTTACATGCAAAAGTGGCACACAGGACCACCACCCTACCCTGGGGCGGTGGTTTCAGAACCACCACCTAGAGGGGTGGTGGCGGTCCTGACACTAAAGGCCAAAACATGCACAAAAATGAAGCAGGAAGCTGGAAGAAAGCATGGAAAAGCTAAGTAAGGATGTCTAGGCTACAAATATACACTATGAATGGGTTTAGGAACTCAACACCTTCTGAAAGGACATGAATCATCATTGGGGACTTTTGTAACCATTTTTCCAACAATGTAGCACATGTAATTTTGGGTGCGTACATATTTCCCCCTCGAGAAGCATCTTAGCCATGAAAAGGCATAAAACGTAGAGTCTAGTATATGGCATTCCCAAAATGGGGAGTTAGAAGCTATACTTGACACGCCCGTGTGTCAAATGTCACCATCCAAACTCCCACTACCTACAAAAAAAAGAAGACTCAAGTGCAGATAGATAAAATATCAAAAAATAAACACTAAATTAAAATGACAAGAGGACTTACCATTTGTGTGGGGATATAGAAATATACCTACCAACGCTCCAACCCTATGAACATATGCACTCAAAATGAAGTTATAACAACATATATATATATATATATATAAAACAAACTCATTTTTCAATTCATTTGTGCATATCGACTTGGTGATTTTTGAGCTCTGGGCCCACGGTGACCATTTTTCAAAAAAAATAGTCAAAAATTCATTGATTGAGATCGTGATCATGCCTCCATGAGTGGGAGATCGACCAACATGGTCTCAGGTTAGTTTTCCTCACTTGTGTGTTTTTAAACCTAAAATGTAAAAATGTCAAAATATTTTCCTAGGGGGGATCATTTTTTGAAATTTCTTGTTTTAAATGAGTCTCTAGGGGGCGCCCATAGGGTAGTCTTTTATTTTGTTAAAATGGTCTTTTTTTGCATTTTTGAGCATTTTTAGGGTTAACAAAAAATTACGAAAAATCGGTTCAGACCGCCACCAAGACCGGTAGTCAGAGAGTCCACACCTGCAGGGTGGTGGTGGTCCTGAACCACCACCTGCATCGGTGGTGGTTTTGAAAAAAATGACCAAAACTCATGATAACTTAATTTTTTTTTTGATTTTTAATGTTTTGTTATGTTTTTGATGAGCTTTTTCTTGAAATATGTCACTAACTTGCTCTTTTTTTTATGTTTTGGTGGATGCGAAGAAGAAGAAGAGTATATCCATTGGAGTCATGAGAGGGAGTGTGATTGGCTCCCAATGATATTGATCAGTTGACTTAGGATGAGACCGATACTCTTTAGAGAGAGAGTAGGCATATGGAGGATTACATGGGTGCCCCATGTTACTCCTACCAGTCACATACTATGTGACTTGTTTTCTTATTGGGATGCAGAATAGAAAATACCTTCCAGTTTTTCAGGTGTTAGGGGTGAGTGGACGATCACCCTAGAGGATGTGTACCATATTCTTGGGGTTCCGATACTAGGTAGATGATTGACTTTGGAGACAGTAGGATCTAGAGCCATGATGACTCTATGGGCCACTTATATGGGGGATGTCATGGTTTCCTTTGGTTCAAGAAGGGGATTAAGGTCCGATCCATTCCTACTACTCCCATCCCTATTATCCACAAGGCCATCATGGGTATCTTGGCCTCATGGTTGATCGGGGACAAGGGAGGTGATACACTACTTTATTGTTGGGCTCCCATCATTACACAGATTGAGGCATATGGTCATATCTATGCTTGGGGAGAAGATATACTTGGAAACACTTATCATGACTATATCAGGTTTGTCAGGTATAGGGGTATTTTGAGCCACCCCACATTGGTTATGAGTGGGTGTATGAGATGGATCATCCCCTATGGGAGGGGAGTGCCAAGTACAGACCTAGGGGCCATATCGGGGCTAGATGATGGATGGACAATGATAGTTCTTAGAGTGCCACATCATCCAGTGGCTTCTTTGACCACATAAAGACATGGTGGCCACCCCATACCAGGACATGGCAGGGTTATGGGGATAGGATGGGACCACAGTGGTGGCTTGTTCCACTACTAGTCAGTTAGTTGATTGACAGGAGGGAAGCTTGAGATCACCCATTTGGCCATGAGTTCCTCAGCAGTTTGGCCTTCCCTTACATTGATATGCTTCCCCCAAGTGGCACACATGTATATATAGACCATTGAAGAGAGGCCCAAAAGGGGCCTCACAGAGATCCAGGTTGGACAATGGTGGTTCCAGGAGTGCCTATCAGTTAGGTGAGTTGTTCATGCCCGATGGGTGCTGGTGCCACTCTCTACACCCTTACTTACTCTAGATTGAGGCCACACTCGCTCACAAAGTGGAGAGGAGGAGGAGAGCCCATAGATGTGACTCCAGACTCTAAGAAGTATACATGGGGATGAGACCGAGAGATGAGAGATTGAGAGAGACTGAGAGAGGAGAGGAGAGGAGACTGGGATGAGGGGGTTGGGTGGTGAGGCTGGTGGGGAAACTCACATGGAGGAGGAGAGTGATCCCGAGTGGCATGATACTCAGGATGTTCTAGAGAGAGAGAGAGAGAGGAGGGGGAGAGAGAGAGAGACACTTGTCTCTGAGGGACCACTTCCTCATGATGGAGAGGGGGATGATGAGTCCATGATGGGACAACATCTTGCCTCTAGTTTTGGGGAGGCCCCACAGCCATCAACAACAACAACATCACCACTTGACCCTACATGGATGCCTAGAGATCCAAGTATGTTGATCCTCTTCTCTTGACCTTGTTTAGTCAAAAATGTTAGTTGGTATTTTTTTTTTTTTTTTTTTTTTTAACTTAACTCTTTTTCTTCTTTTTTTTTTCTTGCAAAACTACACAGAGTGGTGAGAGAGCTTATTCGATGGGTGTGTGTGGACACCTTGTTGATCCCCTTTGGGGAAGACCCGAGCTGAGCTGATGAGGATATATGACAACCACTTGCAACTACAATGACAAACACACTGATGTGTTTGTACGCCATCTGGAGGGCAGCGGAGGTTATGACTTCTCTCCATACTCAGGTGACCACATATGAGACAACTGAGAGATTGATGAGGTGGAGTTCACTCTCATAGTGAGACCACAACCAATGTGGCCACCACCATGAGCACTCCCACCATTCAGTGCATTCTCATCATCATAGCCATAGTAGGAGTCCTGGACGCATCCATGCACCATCTCAGGGATCCCATAGGGATTGATAGGCCATTGGGCCTTTTTTCTTTGTTTCCATTTTTTTTGGGCATTATATGATTTTTTTTTGTATATTTTAGGCTCATTGCGAGCATTTTGACCATGCCTAGCATGTGATGGCATTGTATACAAAAACTTGATTTATTATGATATATATAGACTCTTCTTTTTTGGTTTGGTAATTCATTGTATCTCGAGTTGACTTCCTCTTGGCTCACTTCACATGTGTACTCTAGATGTTTAGAACTTCCATTTTTATATGCTTTTTAATGTATGCAGTGGATATGAATGCTAACAGAATGATTTTTTTTTTTTTTTTTTAATGTTGATATATGATAATGCAATCACATTGTAATGTTGAACTTTAGTTTCTCTAAGAAAATTTTGGTACTTCGTATTGTTTTTAGAAAAACATGGTGAAAGAGTGATATGATAAGTGAATGAACTTTCCCCACTCCTAACTCCACACAACCAGTAAGATGCGAGGGCTCAACACCAAGAGCCAGAAGGGGCACAAGTTATAGAAATTTGTTGAATGGTAATGATGAGAGAAAGACAAGGATTTGAAAAAAACAAATTGAGACACTACAACCTCATTCTACTCAAGTTTTCTTCATAGTTTAAAATGTGAATTGCTTTCCAGTTTATCTAGACTTAGATCCATAGATGGCCACTTGGTTGACAAAATCTGGTTTTGAGGTTTTAAACTCTTTTTGAATTTTGGACATCTAACTCACTTTGTTTTGATTTATGATTTCACAACATTTGAATGAACTGTTTCTAACTTTCAAATTTTTCAAAGAGACCCCCTACACCTTGCCCCATGCTACCAGTAGGAAGTATGGGCTCATCACCATGGACAAGGCATAGGTGAGTAAGGGCACTTCTCTCCTTTCCCAACCCTACATCACTAGTAAGAGACGTAGGCTCAACACCGAAGGTTGGTAGGGAAAAGAAATGTGTAAAATAAAAAAATTTTTTGGATTTGCATTTGACTTATTTATCTAGGAAAAATGTCTAGAATGTTCTTATTTCCAAAGAGATGTATATGGGATAGATGTGACACCATGAAGCTTCTAGAATAAACTATAGGAAAAGACACCTAATCTAGAAGAAACTATAAGTAGAACCAAGTATGTAGGCCTTGGTATGGTTACTATCAAAGCTTTGTCTTATCTTTCTTGAATTGATGAAATGATTCAAAAACAATTGATGATACCATGAAGATTTGAAGAGATATGATTTGAATGTTTTGCCAATGTTTTCAAAGTTTTTAGGAATTTCTATAAGAATAAGTCCCTTGATCACAAATTTTATGAAAATGAACTGGCAGATGAAAATGCAATGCGGATGCAATAATATACATATGGAAATGTAGGTGAAACTACATGTCATGATGGCTAAGGTGAAGAAAGTTTGATGAATATCAAATTCTTCACCCCTAAAAGTACACAACGGAGAACCATGATCCTCAAAATTTCCATTTCTCTCTTGACAAGGGCCTACCATTCTAGGTTTAAACTTACAACCCTTTCCCAAAAGTGTATATGTCCAATCATTAAAATCATTTTTCTGAAAGAGGCATTCATGAACCTCTTTGTCACATTCTTGAGACATGGTGTGTGGGTGAGCATGACTATGTTGCTCGGCCTTGTTTCCTATGTAGAGTGTTGTGTTTACTTGTGACACTTGTTGAATGATGAGGCCTTGCCCCATGGATATGGAAAGCTTAGTTTCAGATGCACATGGGTTGAAACCGGGGTTTAGAATAGAACAACCCTCAGAGATGGTTTTGATGGGCATCATTTCAATCTCAAATTTCCCTTCTTCATTTGTTAATTCTATCATGTTTACACCTAGACCTAGGTCATCGGAGGGAAGAGATGCTAAACCGAGAAGACTACCCATCCCCTGTGGTTCAAATGGGAGGAAGATCAGATCATCACTCTCTAAGAGTTTCATAATTTCCATTTGTGGTTTTAGTGGACACTTTTTTCCACATATATATATTGATTTACCCTTATCTATTTTTTCCACCTCAAATGTTTTTGGGTCAACAACTTTCAGCCTTCGGCACACCCGGGTGATCGGGACTAACTCTTTTGATGGAGGTGGTTTGTTTCAATTGATTCACAGAAGTTCATACTCCGTATGGACTCCTTTCTTCTTCTTGAGGTTTTCTAAGTGTATATCAAGGGCTTAGGATCCCCTTGAGTGATGAAGACCTTCCCCAAATGGAGGAATCTAATCTCCTGGAACAGGGTAGAGGGGATAGCCTTCATTCGATGAATCCAGGGTCTCCCAAGGATCATGTTATAACTTGTTTCCCTATCGATAATGTAAAAATCTCATCAAGATGGTTTTTGGACCAAGCGTGACTTGGAAGAACTATGGTTCCAATCGAGGTCACTTTAAGACTTTTCATACCCCCGTAACATGTTTCTTGTAGAGGAACAATTTGTCTCTCCATATCCCAACTTCTGCAAGAAAGAGAAGGGAACCACATTTACAACAGCCATCATCAATCATGGCTCTCTTAATGCAATTTTATAAACCCAGACTTGTAAAAATAAGGCAGGATCACCTCTTCGGGAATTTCAACATCAGATGGCATCTTGTCTATATCAAAAAAAAACCCAATATCCCTATCATTCTATCCTGAGGATGTATGTCAAAGTCAATATGATTTATTTGAGCACTAGGAGGTGGTGTAACATGGATTAGATGACCAAGACCTAGTGCATTGAGCAACACAAAATGATGCAGAGTGAATTCTTTAGCAAATCTAGAAATGAAAATGTGAGAAAAGGTCTTGTTCAAATCCGATATTAAATCATAGGCTCCTACTAGTTTTTGAGATTGTAGGAATGTCATCCTATGGGAAGGAAAGAGTGGGTAGGGGTTGTGAAATGTACTCCTTCATCCAGTTTTGCATTAATTTCTGCTCACCTCTAGCTCAACTAACCCCCAAGATTTTTGTATTATCATTTGAACCAAGGTTAGGAGCAACCTGAGAGTTGTCAAAAGTTGAGGCTTCATGGTCATTGTTTCCTATAGGATACCCTTGTTTATATTTTGAGGATTCACTTGGGAATCCCCAGGATGTTTAGGGTTCACATTTTGAGGTGTGACAGGTTTGATATGACTAGGCTACGGGTTTGTTTTAGGATTTTCTAGGAACATGTCTACAAAGAGTTGCCTTTGGTTTTTTGGGAAGTCTTTGAAGAAACTTGTTGCAATCATGGAAAAGTCCTATCATCATGACCTCAAACCTTATGGAAACCACAATATAGGTTAGGTCATAATCTCTTGGCCTTTGATAAGCATCTTGTTGTTGATTATAACCTCGGTTATAATTTTGAAATTGGTTGTTATAACCATGATTCATTTCCCCTTGGCCAGAGTTTTGATACTTGGTTTGGGCCTTGGGTTTGATTTTTTTTTTGAGGGGATGATTTTACATCAACTGTGTTGATAGATGACACAATGTTAGTGGCTCTTTTGATTTCCCTGTTGTTATTTTTATTGTTACCATTGTTTGGAAAACCAACATTTCTTGGCTTGATCAGTAGCACTATTCATGGTAGCACCATGATTGTGATTCACACCCTTAGGTCCTTGGTTGTTGGCACCATTGTTTTGATAATTTGCATTATTTTGATTTGGGGATACCAATTTCCCATTGGGACCATAGATCTTACACCCACTATCTATAATGCAGCTTGGTCAATCAAGCGCACCTTCCAATACTTCCTCATAACTACAGAAAGGAAACTTTTGGACTTCCTCCCTAGTCTCTCGATTGAGTGAGTGAAGGAAAAGATCACAAAGTTCCATCTAGTCCATGTTGGGTGCACTTGCAGAGGAATAGAGAACTTGGCACCATCTCTGGATGAAATGGGTGGAAAATTCATTTTTCTCTGTCTAATATGTAGAACTCCCTAATCCCTATACGCAACAACTTGTTCATGTCAAATGCTTTGATGAACTCAAAAACAAGTTGTTTAAAGGAATGTATAGAAGCTTCTGAATATGGTAATACCAATCCAATGTGATTCCTTCGAGAGTCTTTGGAAATATCTTAGCCACTACAACATCCCAAGGAAGAAATTCCTTGATAGCAATAGCATAGGCCTTGATATGAGCATTCGGGTCTCCTTCTCCCTTAAATTTTGGAAGATCCGAAATGGGCATGGAAGCATGACACCACATATGGTGAAGTCAAGAGGCTCCTTTAAGTACTCAATGCATATGTACCCATTGTGTAAGATTCCACCATTGAAGATCCTTGATGAGGAGGTGGAGGAGGAGGAGTTGGATAAGCTGCATTATAAGCATTGATGGAATGTATGGGGTCCCTTGATATGGCATGTAGGGAGTGGGAATGGTATATGGGTCCATCTGGGGAGTTTTTGAATACATGTGCATGTAAGGTGGGATAGTACCAGGATATGGACTAGCGGGGTAAAACCAGGAACGTCACATTTCCTATTGTGGTGGCATTCAAGAACACTTCCGCCAACCCTTGCATAGGATAAGCTTGAGAAGGATGAGGACCCATCCCTAGTGTGTCTAACCCTGTGAGAAGATCACCTAGATTTGAATGAACCAGATAACCTTGTTGTATATGATATTGCATTGGTTTCTCATTGGAAGGGATGTATCCTTTGTTGTCAACTAGATACCCCATGTTCTTCCCTACTACATGTGTTGGTTGTGAAGTTTGGGAACTTTCTAGTTCTCTAATCCTCCCTACTAAAGTAGAAATAAGATCATTGGGAGAGGATTGAGTCCCTTGTTGGGGTGCCTGTGGCTGTAGGGTTTGATTGAGCAGGCTCATGATACCCTGTCATCATGAATTGTTCAAGTGTTATAATTCTTGTCTTCCTCAAAAGTAAGAATCTTAGGATAGGCATTCAAAATCTCAGAGGTTTTAGCCTTCATTCTATCCAAAGACTCATCTATCTGATGAAGAGGATTAGTTATTCATGTGAATGTATATCATCTTCTATTGATTGCATGGAAATGTGAGGTCTTGACAAGACTCTATGGTAAGAACCTATTTCCATTTGTGATAACAACATGGTTTTGCATTGGGTTGACCATATTGCATGTTTAATGGTTGATCAACCTCCTCCATCCTTACATAGCTAATGGGGTTTGAAGTGTAACTAGGGGAGGTTTGGACGTTGCTTGTGTAATTTTCACCCCACCTCAAAGAGAAGGGGACTGTTGTGGTTGAACGTTGGTGTAATATCTATCAGAGCCAAATGGCCCACCAAACTCTCTTCCAGACATATTTTTAGAAAGTATAAAATACCTACCAAAATAGGGGAAGAAATGGAAAGATGAGGTAATAAAATGAAAGAAAAGGAAACAAGAAGGAATTAATCCTTCACATCGGGTTCACCAATTTGTACGGATGAAAATTGACATGCAACCTTCAACCACACTCGACCCCCGAGGTCATGCCGAGCAATCGATGTTGAATGTGTGTGGCTAACTATAGGAGGATAATGACTAAGATCTGGTAGTGTGATCTCCTAGTAGCTGAGTTGGCAAAAGGGGAGATTTAGAGGCTATGAATGGGTAGCATAAATTCCCTATGGTTTGTTTTCCTAACTTGATCTAAGTGTTGATCTAGTTTGAAGTGTCCAAATTAACTAAGATGAAACTAACAATCTATGCTACTACTAAAAGGAAACTAATCTAAACAAATCACAAAAATGAAATATTACAATCACAAACAACAATTTTCTTCTATTCTAAATAATTAAAATATTTCTACACTAAAACTAAACAAGCAAGATAACCCAATGTGGTTATTCACCTGTGTTGAGTGTATTGAAACTAAACTAACTTAAAACAAGAACTTTTCCAAATGATCTATGATATGTAGACAACCTCCTACAGATATTCTCTCCTTCAGATCCACAGGATGGGAAGAAGAGGATCCATCACCGGGAGCTGCTATTAATGATTTAAACCCTCTTGAAATTAACTAATTACTTGCAAATGAAAGGAAATTGATTTCTACTCTATTTGATATGATGTAACAATGATAAATTGTAGGAATGAAGGAAATCAAACAACAAATCCAACCTAGAATTCACATAACAAAGAGGTAAATCCAATTGTGTGTGATGACTTTTCCCCTCAGTTTATCCTTTCTTTCTCTGTGTGTCCATATGAGTCCAAGGAATTGGGAATGCAAAGGCAACAAATAGGAGAAGGTGCTTGAGAAATGGCAACTTGAAGGAAGTCTAGTTGCAATGCAAGTGGAAGAGAGATAACACAAGTGAACAGAGCTTGGCTATGTAATTTCCAAGCAGATTGTGGCAGCAATACTATGCAAGATACACAAAATTATCAGGCCATTTTCTTGAATACAAGCATGGAATATATAGGAATTGGTTGGGATGTGCCTTCATGCACAAGGCAACCTTGGAGTGCCAAATCATTGGGTGAAGAGGTAGTTCAAACTAATTAAATCTATTTAAAAATAGAAGAGGGAAGGAATACAAGCAATCAAGACTATTTTTAGGAAATTTGGTTCACAAACGCACCTAAAAGTCAAGTTAAGTGAAATCACGCATGTTAAAATCACGCATGAAGAATTCTAGAAAAATGTTTCAAAGGTGGCGGTCCACACCCACTACACTGCTAAGTAAGGATGTCTACCTACAAGTGGTGGTTTAGGAACTTGAACCTTCTAAAAGCCATCATTGGGTACAGGGGTGGTGGTCCCAAGACAAAGGCCAAAACATGCATAAAATGAAGCGGGAAAGGGTGTTGAAGAAAGCAAAAATGGAAAAAGCTAAGTAAGGATGTCATCTAGAGATCAATCCTTCTTTCCTCACATTCTTCCACTCATGATGAATATGAATTTTAACATATTCTTTGCCTCGACAATCCTCCTCTAACATCACATAGGTATTTCGATCTCATCGAAGACTTATCCAATCATACATCCGTTGACTTGGACCTTTTCTCCCAAGTCTCATACTTCAGACCTATTGAATCTTTTGATTCTCTCATTTGACTTGGACCTTTTCCACCCAAGTCTCGTAAATAAAGACTCTTCGAATCTTTTGATTCCCTCCTTTGACTTAGATCTCATCTGCCCAAGTCTCATACTTCAAGACTTATTGAATCTTTTGATTCTCTCCTTTTAATTGGACCTCGTCTACCTAAGTCTCATAAATCAGGACTCCTTGATCATTTTGATTCACTCCATTGACTTGGACCTCGTCTACCAAAGTATTGTAAATCAGGACCATTCCAATTTCTTAAACATAAACCTCTCTCATGATTAGTTCATTGAAAACATTTATTCGCCAAATTTTAGAAAAATCAAAAAGCGTAAAAAGAGAATAAAATTCATATCAAACCCTCATTAAATCACTATTTGAACATAAAAACGTAGAAGAAAAACATCTTCTTGCATGGGTTCTCTTCGCATAGGGGATGTCACTTACACAAAGATACTCATTTAACACACAATTTTAATTGTTTCATTCATTGGAAAATATCTTAATGATAACATCCTAATATCTTCACAATCTTCACCTATACGACACATGTTAATATTGGGCATTATGTGTCTCATCCTTGCTATGGTTTCTCCCATTTCAGATCTTTTTACCTATGGTTGTGTCTCAAACCTTACATCGATGGAAAATCCTCCTTTCAAACAAGATTTCTCTTTACAAAAGCATAAAACTTTTTACCTGCACCTTTTTGACCATCCATCTTAGTCTACAATGTTGAACCCTTGCATCCTACTAGTCGCATGTCGGCTAAGATTTGGGGAAAAATGTTCCTTCCCAACAAGCACAATATCAACATATAAGGAAAATCAATATTATATATATATATATATATATATATAATATCATTACACCTTTCATCCTTCATAGTCTTCGGTGATGAGCCCATACTTCTTACTAGTAGTATGAGATTGGGAATGGAGGCAGGTATCCTTACTCGCTTATGTTTTGTCTTTGGTGTTGAGCCCTTTCCTCTTATTGTGGAATGGGGAAAGTCATGGGGGGCTCCCTTTAAAAAAATTGAACAAAATAAAGCCTTTAGAATCAAAAGTTCTTAATAAAAACATCCCAAGAAGTTGTTTATGTTAAAGAGAGACAACAATTCCTTCAACCAGATCTTGTCAATTAGTAGGCCATCTATGGATCTAAGTCTAGTCAAAACCTATAAAGTGAAATCATCTTGGAATAATCCAGATAATATTGACTGAGATGCGTTAAATTTTTCTCACATGGATCATTGTTACACCTTGTGTCTTAGCATCCATCATCTTCATTTTCATATCACTATTCACCTAGTTTTCATGTCCTTCTTGGCTCTCGGTGATGATCCCTCACATCTTCCTAGTTGTGTGGAGTCACAAGTGGAGTGAGACATCCTATCACTATATCATCTACATTCTACCAATGGAATGAAATGATTACAATTATTTGAACATGAGTTCAGATAGTACACCCCTTTACCGAGTTAAACATTTAAAAACATTCAATTATGTTTTGAAAATTTTAAAGCATTCAAATATGTTTCAAAAAGTACAAAAAGATTCAAATATGTTTCAATTTTTTTGAAAACTTTCAAATATGTTTCAAAATACAAAAACATTCAAATATGTTCAAAAATCCCAAAAATTGTATTAAATCGACAAAAACAAAACATTCAAAAATGTTTGAGAAAATTTTAACAACTAAATAACATAGTTCAACAATCTCGCCATTCAACAAAAGTCCTATCGACCGCTTTGATCATCTTCCAATAATCACTTTTCTTTCCCGTGGTGTATATATATGCTTGAGGCAAAACAATCATTTACCCTTTCACAATATAACTTTTCTTGGGGCACACTTGGATTTCACATTTTAATCCAATACAGATCAAACTTCAATGGGATCCGATAAGAGTATTTTTGGAGTATCTAAGAATCACTCCACTCTTCAAAGAAGATCTAATCCTCTCGCATTCTAAGCTATTACTTGGGGGCATTCATATCTATTTAATTCTTCAATATGGAACACATTAGAGTGTCATTAGATGGAATTATTACAAACTATGTTATACTATTGCATTTTGTCAACATTGTGACGATACTTGTGCTTTTGTTAGTTTGTTATTTTGTTATAATTTGACATTGTAGACCAATTGTAGGAAAATTTTTCACATCTTAGTTCACATATAACTTTGGTGTAGTTCCTTCTTGTTTATATTGGGTTTGTGTCACACGCTTGTTTTATGCTTTTAGCAGTATCATTTATCCATGATAAATTAGGTGTAACAAACATGCCATTCCTCTTATTTGTATCATTTTTTTCTAAGCACTTTGTAAAACCATAAAAAAATCATATATTTAGCAAAATTCAAAAAATTGAAAAAATTCAAAAAATCAAACAAATATTCAAAATCATCACATAAATCCTACAATTGGAAAACACATGAAAATATTTCAACAATCTAACAAAATCTTTATAAAGTCTAACCTTTATCTATTACCCTAGTGATTGTTCCAATCTTATGACTACCACTTTTCTTTCCTGTGGTGTATATCTATACTCAAGGCAATCAATTATTTTTCCTTCATGATATAACTTCGCTTGGGGAAATTTTGGCTCTCATTCTACCTCTCTTGCATTCATAATTTTATTGCATGGAGGCAATGATCCCTTTTCAAATTTCAGATCAATCTTCAATGTGGATCTAACAAGAGTTTCATTAGGAGTATCTAAGCATCACTCCACTCTTTAGTTTGATCCTATCCCAATGCATTTCATAAGTTTAGTGCTTGGGGGCATTTGCATCTACTTAATCATCATTGTGGCACACATTAGGGGCATCGATAATTGTATTATTTTTCAAAGTTGTGTTGCAATGTTGATGTTTTCTTTTTGACCAATATCATGTATTTTGTTATCAACTTGGATTCTCCATAGTCATGGTGCATGTCGATTTAATAAAATTTGAATATTTTATTAAATTCTAATTTCATAAATTGCTACAATGATGTACAATAAGATATAAATGATGTAAAACTGTTATAGATGTAATTATGCAAGCAAATGAAAGAGATAGGTCACTTATCCTGAAGTACACATGAACTAGAACAACTCGATGAATAAGCATGGCGTAAGACCGTAAATACTCAATAAATATTCTAGAACTTGTAGAATGGATAGGAAATGAGTTCTTGGGTAGTGGTGAGGGTTCTTGGGGTTCCAGAGACCTCTCCAAGGTGTTGGAGTCTGTAGAAAAGCTCAGAATCTAATTTCTTTAGTGTTGCTAGGGTTTCACACTTGTTCGTTGATGATCAACTGTAGGTCACTGGAAGATCACCAAATTTTCTAGTAACCTACAAAATAGATAATATCCTGCAAAACCCCCAAAATACATCAAATCCTAAAAATGAAAGATGCAAATGGGGAGTCGACTATCCTCGTAGTCACCCAATAGAGTGAACTTATGACCGAGCACTACACTACATCTCAGACTCCATGTAGTTCTATGTGCTTGTGTGTGCAATAGTGCTCCTAGGTTTCCCTCGCACTGTTGATGATGCCAAGATAGCGGGTGATAGCTAGATAGAATGTAAATGTGTGGGATGGAATTTAGAAACTTCCCCTTCCTATGTAGTGTATGCAGAGTAATAATCCCAAAATGCAATCCCTTTGATAGTATGTAGATAAATAACCCTTGATAAAATTTCCCGCCATTATAATGGTATGTATGTTGTGTTTATATAGGGATATATTGCTTGAATTTCGACACTAGTGACATGAAATTCGACTAGGACCTCAAGATAGGAGTAAGAAAACCGAAAAGGCCAACCAAAATGTCAAAATGTGAACAAAAAAAAGAGAGGACAAGAGCGCCTAGGTTGGCCAGGAGCACTTGGGCACCGATGTCCATTCTTGGGAACTAGTGTCCTGAGACAACTAACGAAAAATGTGAGAAGAGTGACCAATAAGGATCCCTATGACCTGATCAGAAATGGGTGCCGAAGTGAGAGACGTGACAGATAAAACAATAGAAACAATAAAAATAAGTGGATCGACTAGACAATGTGTCACCATTGAATACTTTTCTTACTCAAGATCCATACATAAAACAAAATACTTGGAAGTATAATATAATAGTATTATCTCGCTGATTTTGTGTCTTCATTTCCCCCTTTATGCCATTTGAATGAAATTCAAGTAGTGTAAAAGAAGTAAGGAACATACTTGTGAGAATTACGGAGAATCCTTATTGTAGAAGTACGTGTAAAATATGAGAACATATAGCATGGAAAACCATGGATAAGTGTGCTGATCCATGTGGCATAAATAGAGATGGCGAACAATTGTAAGGAGCGCTTCGAGAAATTGACGGTTGGATTTTCAAGTTATTTGGAGATTTTGATTTTTTTCGCTGATGGAGATTTAATGAGGTAGAGAGTGATCAGTTCACAACCCAATTTTATATGTGTGAAAAACTAAAGGATTTGGGCGTCCTGCCACTAGAGGAAGAGTGTTAGAGAGAGAGGTATAATTTTAACCTCCAACTATACATCCTCAAAAGGTCCAATTGCTGCAGAAGGAAAAAGACCAATTTTTGTTCATTTTGATTCATTTCGATCCAACATGAATAACCCATATAGGAGTGGTATAGGAAAGGAAATGACATATCATTTCCCCACTACACATGTGTCGTGATTTTTTAATGCTAGATGGCTTCTATGTTAGGTCATATGGAAGTGATAGAGAATGTAAAATGATTTCCCATGTTAGGTCATATGAGAGAGATAGTAAAATGCATTGTGTTGCATCAATGATTGAATTGATTAAAGTAGTAGAAAATTGTGTTGAGATTGAATGTATATGATAGATTACTCATAAAGATATTTTTCGCTTGTTGCCCCCATATTAGGTTATTAGGGGAGTTGATAGACGGTGATATAAAATGTCGCATGTTGTAAGAGAATTTTTTTGATAATGATGTATTAGAAATGTGTAATGATCGTATGGTAGGTTGAGAGGGATTATAGGGTGATCCCATCAGTATGCCCCCTTTTGGAAAAAGAGGGAGTGATAGTAAGAATGAATGCTTGAGCCAAAATTAGATTTGAAATGATGTAGTAGTGAGATAAATTAAGTATAGTAGATGTCACAAAATAATGTTTATATCGAGTTGAAGATATGCTAGATTAGAATATAACACTATGTACAATACGATAGTATAAGAAATTCTAAACCAAATGGCATATACAAAGTGGAGAAAATGGAGTAGCGATGCTCAAGATATGCGCAAAAATGTGTGGCATGTATTAGTTGGGAGAATGAGCATGAATAATGACTATAATAATATAGAAATTATGAAAAGTGATATATATAGTAATGGTAAAAAGTGAATAGTGACTTCATTTGAATCTTGATTGAGTGTGATTTTGAGCTTTGAGCTTGTGAAGATGCCACAAATTAGAGTACCAAGATTGAGCAGATTCGATATGGTGGCAGTGGTCGTGGCATCGCATACATGACAACTGAGTTGGTAAGTATGGTTATTTTTGAAAATTTTGTTAAAATGAGTTCATTTTTGCTGATGTTTACAAAATTTGAGTTTTTGATTTTCTAGGCATTTCTGACCTGGGTAAGAGCAGCCAAGGCACTAATGTCCTTTGAGACATCAATGCCCATATCTAGGCAATGATTACCTACTCCTAGGCATCGACATTCGGCTCCTCAGGTGCTGGCGACCCAGAAGTTGTTTTGACTCCAAAACATAATAAATGTGAAATTTGATGCATTTTGGTATTTTAAATAATCATTTTTGTGTGTATTTGAGGTGTTAATATCATGTTTTTGTTGATGTTTTCTGTTGTGCAAAGGGATATCCATTCGAGAGAGTTCCATGGAGGTCAACACTTGAGTACATTGTTGGGATTGGGATTTGACACAAAGTGGGATATACTAGACCGTGTTGGCTTACATGGTACATAATAAGATTGGGGGAGGTACCCCATAATATGTCGATGATCACTACATTATATGAGAGGTGGAGTGTAGATACTTGTACTTTTTGGTTACCTACTAGGGAGATGATTGTGACCCTAGAGGATGTATATCGCATACAATGACTACTCAATTGGGGAGAGAGAATCTAGGTGATGGAAATAGAGGATGCTCAAAGATAGATGAGAACACCTAAGCGGTATTTTACAGGACATAGATACGACATGAGACCTATATTAGCTTGGATTCCATATTGATATCGTGTGTTCCGCAACTACGTGTTTAGTGTAGTTTTTATTGCTTCATCAGTGGTAGTGGAGGGTGGAGGTGTGGGAATCTTGTATAAGATACATGATATTTGTCGGCATATAGAGGAGGATGGTACTAGGTATGCATGAGCTCGATGTGTATTAGCACATTTGTACATGGACTTATACATGTTCATACATGAGGACAATGGGGGTGGACTTGGAGCCACCATATTATTACATATGTTGACCTATGATCACATTGTGATACTAAGGCCACTAAGTGGGCCACGAGACGATTGGGAGAGGCTTGAGATTTTGTAGCAAGGTAGAAATGTACACATAGTAGGAGACTAAATACTACTACCTATACATCTATGCTTGATCGTATTGGGCCTGGGGCCATTATATGAAGGCCTTATCGAGTCTGAAGGGTGGCCTCGAGGATGGAATAAAGCTATGATGTATCCAACGTACTATGTGGTTGGAGGATTGGTTTCTGGAGTGATTGAGTTATTTCGGTAGAGTGTGTATCATGTTAGTTTGGTATTGCTTAGGATGTGCCCCTAGAGCCGTATGTATGGGTGTGAGCCACTAGAGCATCGAGGAGACCAAAGTGGAGAGACCGTGCCCAATAAGGGCACACCTAATCCCTCCCGATCCGGATGAGACAAATGTGGCTATAGAGATGATACATGTGGATGATGTAGGATGTACTAAGGCATATAGTGCATGATGGGAAACACATCGATGCGTGCTTTTATTTCTAGTTGTAGTGGATGCAACAAAGAAGACCGCCAAATTGAAGCTATGGAGGGGAAATCACTTGCCCCCAATGGTGATGATATAACAACAATGTTAATAGAGTGTGAGTATTCATGTGTTGATAGTTGTGGTTTGTTACTTAATTGTTTGATTGTAGATTTCGTATATAGTAACTTATGTTATTCATGGATTGTTATAAGGGATGTTTATTGGTCCGATTGTTGACACATTGATCCGCACATTAACACATTGATTTGCTCATGGGAGGTGGGATGTTGGAGTGAGTAGATGTCATTGCGGGTGAGCATGCTCACTTATTTAAGCCAAGGTGATAGTAGAGGTGAAATGTACCATTTTTTTGAGTGAGCATGATGAGGCGTGAGTGGAGACTCAATGAGCTAGGGAGTCTTAAGGTGGAGAATCCCTATCACAGGATGTGTTATCTAGAGCTACATGGCCGGTTATGGAGCACGATCATTCGAGTTGGCATTATTACACAAATAGATGGAGAGATATAGGGTCCGCGATCAACGACGTATATCGAGTGGTGAAACATCTAGTTTTAGAGCTCCTCACCTATATATATAAGAACAATGATGATGATGTATGACATATAGTGATGTAGAATGCATGGGGCTTGCCCCAATGATTGTATTTTTGTAACTATGATTTTTGACAATATATATAGATGGATGATTGGTATTATTGTGTTGTGTTGATTGTTTGTGATATGTGATGTGATGTTTTTTTGTGCATATGTGGTTGTGTGATTTGCATTGCGTAGATGATTATATTGACAAATGGATGATGATGTTGATTAGGAAATAGATAGATAAGTAATGAAAATTGGATTTTATGTATTAATAGAGATGTGATAAATGGTAATATATGTATGTGTTGATGATTATATTTGTAGATGAACCACCAAAGTTGTGGGAAATCTTAGAGATGTGGGACTTGACCCCTAAAATAACCTCTAGATTTTATGAAAATTGGCTCTTCTCTGATTTGGGTTGAGATAAGGGTTAGAGAGAGAACAAAATAGTATATAAATCTTATCTAAGGCATGGACCAAAATTTACTAAGAAGCACAAAGATAGATATCAAAATAACTACTAGGTTAGTCAAAGAGCATTGAGCATGATCAACTATTCTGAAGATATTTCAAATCATCAAAGGTGAGATGAAACTACGTGCACAATAAAACAAATTCATGTAAAAGATCTAAGGGCATGCAACACGATATATATTTAAACATTCATCAAGAACTGAAATAAGAGAAAACAAGAAGAAACAAAGGACACAAAATATTGTAAACTTCTCAGTGCATAGAACAAGAACTCTTATTAATATAGAAAATAGTACATAAGGCCGAAATGACACAGAATACATGACTTCTCCACAATAGAGCCTTGCTAAGGTCAATGAACACAATAGAATGAACCTAAAATCCCGCCTTTATGACTCTTTGGAAATTCTTTCTCTTTTCTTTATCTAAGTATCTCTATCTTTCTAAAGCATAAGAACCTTATCTTATAGATCCGCCAACTCTTACTTCAACGTGCCCCATTAAGGTTTTCACCTCCCGCATTTAGTTTTTACCTACAAAATCCTCTACCTTTGTAGCAAAATCTCAACTGCATGCTTTGGGGATCGAGATCACATTCAATCCTTTGAATCTCGATCCCTTCGCTTCTTTGATTGGTCCTTTTGGTGGTGGTAGCTGCATGTGTGACACATGGAGACCTTACGCTACTTTGGGGCTTCTCCTTTTTATTTGTTCTTGAATTTATGCATAGGCGACATATGGAGGCCTACGCATTCTTCCCCTTTATCTTTGACCTAAACCTAATCAATATAAACCTAAACCTAATCGATATTAACCTAGACCTATTCAATCGATCGCATATATAAACAACAACTATATATTAAAAATTTTATATACTAATATTGGTGGTGGCCCCCTCCATACCGCCCCCTTCCTAGCCATGTGCCACTTGGCATGGCCTACTCACCTCTGCGAGCTCTCACCCGCACTCACCACGCATCCCACGGGCCCTTCTACCTCTTGTAACCTCAAAACAATGACCCCCTCTTTTTGTCGTAGGTTTAGTCCCACATGGGGATGACGCAGAGATGAGGAGAGATTTAAAAGCCTCCCCATGGTAATACGGTGGTGTGACTTAGGTCACACCACCCTTTGTTTAATCACCTCATGCGGGCATGGTAAATGGCTCGACTATTGCTTAATGTGGCTCAACCGCGGTTTTCGTGATAGTTGACATTGCAATGTGGTTTCAATATAATATATATGGTTGACATTGACAATATATGTTTGGTTATGATAAACATTGACATTCAGTTTGATATGGTTATATGGTTAGCATTAACATTCGTGATATAATGGATCACCGAGTTGACAAGAAAACCTAAAGGAGCAAGAGCTCCAATATATATATATAAATTCTTTATATAAATTCTTTTTACAAATTGTATTTAATTAATTTTTTAATTTATTTTTTCCAAAAATATAGACAAATTATAAATCATTTTTTATTTTAAAATGATATATTCCTATACGACAATTTTTTTCTCATCGTAATTTTGTTACAAAACTAAAAAAATTCACTTAAATTTTAATTTAATTTTTTGATATCATTCTAACACATTCGTGTATAGACTATTTAATTAATATGACCTCCTTTTTTGGCATAAATTGATCGGGATCGATTACGAGGATTAAAATACGACAGAGGAATTTCTACAAAACTCTTATTTTAATCCTTGTTTAGCAAATATTTTCATTTCTATTTTACACAAAAATGGGGTTTAATCAATTTTCAATTGATAAATCTCAGATGTTGAATGGAAAAAACTACATCATTTGGAAGATTTGATTGAAAGCAGAATTCATGGCTCACAAATTGTGGGAAATTGTGAATGGAATTGAGAGAGCTCCTATCGGAAGACATGTAATTATTGATAACGTCGTTGCATATCAATAGAAAGTACATGAGGGGATGTCCATTATCTTACGAAGCATATAAGATGGTTTTATGCTTCATAGGCACCTACATTGAGGCCATTACTTGGAGCAGTAAAAAACATCTGACAATTTCCATTTCTTATACTAAGGTAGAATATAGAATTGCAATGGAAGCAACAAAAGAAGCCATGTGGCTAAAGAGGATGAAGTACTCCTCTTCTATGTGATATCTAGAGTTGTATTGGTCTCGCTAAAAATCTAGTTCAATATCAAAGAACGAAGCATATCAAGATACATATGCACTTTATTTGTGAAAAGGTTCTCAACGGTGATATATATCTCTAATACTACTTGATCAAGATCAAGTTACGACTTGTTCACAAATCCCTTGTGTGTTGCGAATTTATACAAGTTCTGTGCAATGCTTGGCCTTTCAGAGTTACCATTGAGGGGGAGTGTGCATGGCAATGCCACCTCCTAATGAAAGGCCACTTGATTGACACCTTCTCATATATACTTCTACTCTAGTTTAAAAGCATTGTAAAAAGATATTGTATGATCTAAAAGTAAATTGATAGAGTTTACATGTAAACTGATAGAGTTTACAAGAAAAACACCCAGTGTGCATCTATTTGTAAAGGATGTCCTTATGTTATAAAAGGATTGTACATATGTGGTATAAGAATATTTCCATGAGAAATGATGAGATTTAGTCTCACGAATACATGTGCTAGCCTAAACCTTTAGGGTTTATGGATTTGTAAATCTTGTTGTACAATCAAGTAATGTTGGCATATGGACCCCAATTAATATTAAGGGGGAGTGTTAGAATTATAATATTAAGTGCATCATAATATACAGCTTTATATTTAAATAATATAGAATAAACTATATTCATATTATTTAAATATAAACTTTATATTAGGGTTGGATAATTTAATTAATCAACTAATTAAATCGAGGAGGTGTGCCCCGTCACTTAATAAGGTTATAACCCTTTGGGTTATTTAAATATGAACTTAGGTCATATTCAAGATATATTGAATAGAATTCGATCAATCTATAAAATAATATTCTAGTGTGTGTAATGTGAAGGTTAATCCTAGTAAAAACATGAAGTATAAGTGAGGATGGAGTTACTGGACTGGTAATTGTAAAATCTTCTCGATAGTGGATTTATTCTTGCGGTTTTTACCCATTTAGGGGTTTTCCACGTTACATGATGTGTTATGTGGAATATGTGTTTTATTTTATTTATTTATGTTGTAATGTTTTCCTTTAATAATTTATTAATTAATATAGTTGGTTATTTCACCTTTTCACCCCTCGTCCTAACACTAGATAGGGATTAGGGCCCCGTGGTCACCCCGGTCCCGATTTCTGTGCACCCTGGTCCCCATCACACTTGGTTTTAATTTAGTCATTCAAGGTCAGTCTTTATTGTTTTCCCTCTCATCTCCCTAGGTACTATTCGGCATGTCAAGTCATTAGTGTCAAAATTTGAACAAGAGATCCCTATGTAAACACACCATACACACTACCTTAAGGGCGTACTATTTCTACTAAGGGATAACTATCTACATAGAGCAAGGGATTGTATTTGGGAACTATTCTACATCACACATTGCATAGGAAAGGGGAGTATATTCTATTCCATCCACCATTTTGTATTTTATCTAGATATTGCCCACTACTTTGGCGTCATCGGCGCTTAGGAACACTAGAACATTATTGCACACATAAGCACATATAACTACATCGTATAAGATGTAGTGTAATGCTCACCACAATTCCATTCATTTGGCAATTGAGGATAGTCTAAACCATTCATTTGCATCTTTATTTTTTTAGGGTTTGATGCTTTGTGAGGGGTTTTACAAGTAATTATTCATTGAAGATCAACAACAACAACAACAAACTAAGCGCGAAATCCATCCGACCAAAGGAGAAGTATTGCAAATATCTAATGCGACCACATCAGATCATATTCTAAGTTGTCCCATAGACTAGGGCACCAATATTTTAGACCAAGGCACCCACAGTACCCTATCCCTCTCCAAAGAACCCTAATACGACCAACTATTCCTCTGTTGCTACTTTCTCGAGGTTTGTCATGCGACATCCTATCCTCGCCATTTCATCACTCTGCCGAGTCCCGATCGCTCGCGAGATAAGTCTAAATTAGGTAAGTATCTTTCCCCTTTCATTTCATTTCATTTTAATTATAAAATAAATTACTTAACATTTACACTTCAATATATTTCAGTTATTACATACTTTGTACTCTTTAGATTCATAATAAAATCCTTATTTTATATAATCATTTTGGTGAACCCGTAGATTAGAACATTTTTCCCTAGGATCCACTAAAAACCTAAATGGATAAGGATAACTCATCTCCTTCTCGATTCATCATGCCTCATGTGAGTATTAATCCCATATATGATGAGGCCACCATCGCTAAACTCACTACCCTATATCATGATGTTACTATGCCAGACCATATTCAACAATAACTCTTAGCCCACGAATGCCATATACCTACTAGCTTTGAAAATTATACTATTGGCATTATTTCTAATCTGATGAGCTTCACTCATTGTACACCATGTTATACAGTTAGCCATGACCCTCCTTCTGAAATTTCTAAGGAAGTTCTAGATGATTCTCTTATTGATTTCATGCTTGGTCTTGACAATGGTACATATGTGCATACTGATTCTCCTCCTAGTAAGACCACTACTATAGCTACATCTCATGATTCTCCTATTTTTGATACTGCTTCTCATCATCTATCATGTACAAGTTCGCATACTTTTTCATAGTATGTCCATGATCTAGTTGATGACACACTTAATGACATATTCATATTTGAGTCTCTATTTGATTTTGATGAAACAATTAATAGTCACGATTCTACTACTTTACATATGGCGGACTATGAATCTCCTACTCCATTTTCATCTCTTTCTGAGGTTGTATCTAACACTATGCATGAATCACCTCCATCTATTATTTCATCCTCTCCTATCACTCCATCTCCATCTATTAGTTCATCTCCTCCTATTGTTACATCTCCATCTGAAACTCCATCTCCTAGGGATGTTTTTGATGCTAGTCCTACTACTTCTATGGATATCCCATGTCCTTCATCACCTATCACTTCTTTGACACCTATACCTAGTGTTCCTTTAGCATTAGAATCTCCTTTGTCTCCTCTAGACATCCCTATGATTACTCACAATGGAAAGCTACAACCGCTTAACACATTATTGCAACCTCTACTATTACTTCATAAGAAATCTTGTCTCTCATGCATGTTGTGGGTCACTTACAATCTCAAATTCAATCATTCACATTAGAAAGAAAGGCCTACTATGCTTCCATTGATAACAATTCATTACATGGTAACCCTATTCCTAAGAAGATTCATAGTTCAATTTTTTTAAGGCTTTTATCATTCCTACCTTTTCATGTTTTGATGGTGCTGGAAACACTTACTTACATCTCAAGCATTATCGTATTGCCATGGCTTCATATTCTAATGATCAATTATTTCGTAAGGCCTTTGGAAAAAGCTTTTCTCCATCACTTCATCATCAATAATGGCCCTAGAGTTACTTATGATCATCTACCTACTTTACATCAGGGAAAAACAATGGATTACATCTTACGATTCAATTCTTGTATGCACCAATTAGTCTTCCAACCTATTGACTTAGAGAAGAAATTTATCTTTTGTCATGGTTTGATTCCCACACTAAAAGAACGGTTACAATATGAAACATGTGAATAATTCACACTTCTATGCTATAGAGTTATTGATCTAGAACAAGACCTCATTGCTACACATGTTATAGATCCTCCACCTATAGTTGCCATTGCTACATCATCTAGTTCTTCTCCATTACCATTAGTTGAGCGTCCTACATGATCTCCATCTCTTCCTCGCAAGCAAGCTCAACCTACTACATCACATAAACATCCTTCTACTCATGCTCCATGGCATGCCAAACCTCAATCTCCTACACCTATGTCACATAAGCCATTACATTTCTCTCATCACGCTAGACCACATGATGTGCTACATGTTTTGATTAATGAATGGTTAATTCACTTACCTTCTAACCAACATCATCCAAAACATCATTTACAACGTCAACATGATTAACCATATTGTAATTATCACCGTATCAATGGCCATAGGGATAATGATTACTTCGCCCTTCATGATTACTTGCAAAAATTATAGGACAAGGGCATAATATCCTTTGGCTCTTGCTCATGTGAGCGGTCTATATCTCTTCTCCTCATCCATGAAATACTACTCTGGTTAAGATATCTCCCCATTCTAGTGCTAAGGTCATTTTTCATCCATCGCCACAAGTCATCATTCATGAGTGCCCTTTATCACATCCATCCATTACTACACCATCTCCCCCACATCATCCATCTCATCCATCTCATCCATCTCATCCATCTCATCCATCTCATCCATCTCATCCATCTCATCCATCACCTCATGCTACTCTTTTCACATTGGCTTGCACACCCTTGCATTCGTACTCCATATGACATTTAGTTTGGCTCGTACACTCACGCTACTTCCATCCCACATGCTTCCACCGCTACGCACTGCCTTGGTATTTGGTAGGTGATTATTATCACCTCACCCCTCGATGACGCACTTGTGTTCTTATGGTTCTTACATGACTGTTGACGGATCTATTACAATAAGAACCTCTCATCACATGATTTATCGATTCATCTAGTGTATTCTATCAAATTGTTTCCCGATGAAACACTCTTGTATTACATGGTTAATTATTGAATGTTGAGGGGTATTATCTAAATGAACCTCATCATCTATATGCTGGGGCATCACTAATCTTCCCCCCTATCTTCATCTTACTAACATACGCTTCATTACACTATAACGACTATATCATAATTTTACATGATAATTGATCATTCATCACAATATCATATTACATACATCATCTATTATCATCTACACTATATTATCATCACATTACTCATTACTTATTACATGTAAATTCAACAAATACAAATGATATCCAAACACATCAAAAGTCATATATAAGTAACATCAATCACATAAATCATACATCATCACCACATCATCACATCAATACACAACAAATATAATTGTCATATGCCAATAAATCCATCTATATATATCGATCGCAATCAAAGTTACAAAATATCTCATAACTAGGGAAACTCCTTGCATCTAATGCATCAATATGACTCATATTTCATCACCACTGTCACTATCTAGTAGTATAAGTGTTCTAGAACTCGACACTTTGTCACTAACTATGCGCTGTTGATCGTGACCTTGATACCTCTCCACCTATCTCTGTAGTAGTGTGTTCTCCGTAGAATTCTCCAAAAGTGATGTTATAATGCAAGGAATTATGCAAACACATCCTATTTTAATGGGCCACCACCCACCGCCTCTCTAGCTCATCATGTCTCCTCGTGTGTCTCATCCCTCTTGCTCAACTACATGGTACATGCCGTTCTTTTATGGCCACTAACTTGAACAAATGGGCATGCTCACTTGTAATGTCTTCTACACGCTCTAACATCCCTCCACCAAGTAAATATGTCGGTGGGCACATTCCGCGTCAATGTGTGAATATATGTGTCTAAAATCAAGCTCCAATATGTGTCACCTACAACCAATAGCACAACACATTAGACAACCATAACCATCACATAAGCAAGTAACCAATCATATAACACAACTATATAGATACTCACGCTCCGCTATCACCGCCACTACATTGTCGGGGGCATGTGCTTTCCCCTCCACTCCTCCTCCCTGTGGTAACCCCACCGCATCTACAAACAAGGGAAAAACACCCATCGATGTACTATCCACCATGCATGGTATGCCTCTGTACACCCCGCATCATCTTTGTCTATCGGCTCTATCGCCGCATCATCCCTCGTTTGGCCTAAAGGGTACTAGTTACTCTCCTATGGGCCATAGTCTAGCCTTGAACCTTCTAGGTGATCTAATGGCTCATACATATGGCTCCGAGGGCACATCCTGAGCCATACCAAATCTGTCAAGATATCTACTTTTCCATAAACAATTCAATAACCCCTAGAATCATTCCTCAAATCACATAGTCCTTTGTGTGCATCGTAACTCTACCTCATCCTTTGGCCATCCTCCATACCCTCGCATGACCTCCATATCACTGTATTCGGTCTCATCCGATCTATTAGGGATCTATAGGTGTCAGTATCCATCTTTTTCCACGCAGAACAACCCATCTCACAACAAATATGTCTGGCCTAGCCCACTTTGCTCGCAGACCACCAACTGGCCTCAATATTGCTATATGCTCATAGGCCCATACATGCAATAAAGTAGTCACTCCAATCCCACCTCCATGCTCCTTCTATGTAAATCTGTAAAGATCTCTATATAGGTGGGCCAACACACATCTTGCCCATACATATCTAGTACCCTCCTCCTTTATCCACTGACAAATATCATGCATCTTATATAATATTCCCACACTACCTCCCTCCACTGTAATAGATGATGCAATAACCACATCTATAAACTTCCAAAAGCGTAAAACCCTTGAACTCAAAATCGCATCCAAGCTAATATGAGCCTCGATAGGCACTCATGTCCCCACGAAATACTACCTAGTGGCCCACATCTCATCTCTTCATGTTCTCCACAACCATGACGTGTACCTTCTCACCAATAAATGGTAATTGAAGTATGCAATATACATCCTCTAGTGTGACTGTCATTTGACTAGTAGGTAGCCAAAATGTACAAGTATTCACGGACTCATATTTCACACAATTTTTTCAACATAGGCATATTATGGGGCACACACTCATCCTAGCTATGTGCCATAGGTCAGGCACGGTCCATAACCTCCCAATCATCATCTAATAAACCCAACTAGATAAATGTACTCAAATGGTGACCACCACGGAACTCCCTCGAAAGCATATCCATATGCACAACACCCAAAAATAATGAACAACATGTTAGAAACACTATACATAGGTAAACATAAATGTTTACGACATTACTACATAGTAAAAAAATCACACTTCCACCACCTGGATCGAATACACACTTTCTAGATTGGGGCACCCAAAATCACCCAGATCGGGACACCAACGCCCAAGTCTGGGTGCTCCTATCTCAAAGGCCACTAGCGCCTTCACCGCTCTTGTCTAGGTCTAAAATGCCGAGAAAAAGAAAAGTAACAAATTTACAAAAATCACTAAAATGACTATTAAACACACATTTTTTCAAAAAAAATCACACTTACCAAACTCTATTGTTGTATGTTATGCCTCGACATTCGCTACCATCTCGAAACTTCTAGGTTGTACTGCTCTAACTTACGACATCCTTACACACTTAGAGCTTAATCTCACACCCTTGTAAAAGACAAATGAGTTGACTAATCAATTTTTCACTTTACTATTTATAGACACTTTTCATTATTCACTATACTATGGTCATACTTCACATTTACTACTCAACTAATACACGCGAGATTTTTTCCAATATCTTGAGCATTGTTACTTTGATTTTTATCCCGCTTTTGGAATTCTCTTTAGAATTAATCCTAATATTGTATAGTACATATGAAACACCCACTATTTCTCCTCGACATTGTCTTTCACTCGATCTACCCACATTTTCTCGGTATCTATTATACATTATCTATTACTTGGGCTTACTTTTGCTCAATATTCATTCTCATTATCACTTCCCCCTTCGCAAAAGGGGGCATAATATTAGGGTCATCCTATAATTCCCCTTACACCACTACGCGATCATTCAACACTTCTAATTTGTCATTTTCAAACATTTACTAATACACCATGCGACATTTCATCATTTTCTATCAATTCCCCTAATGACCTAACCTAGGGAAACATGCATATAATATATCTATGAGTAAACTAAGAAATCAATTAAATACATTGAAACCTCTAAGAATCAAAATCACACCATTAAATTAACACAATACAACATATTTAGCCTCCTAGATGACCTAACTTGGGAGTTACATTACTATTTTCCCAAATGGCCTAACTTGGGAATTTATTATACATGTTGCATTTTCTTCCGTAAGACCTAACTTGGAAGCCACCATACATTGTGGGGACACACTTGGAGTGGGGGAAATGAGACATCATTTCCTTTCCTATACTACTCCTATATGGGTCAACACGTTTGATCAAAATCCTTGGATCCAAAAGCACTGAAAATTTGATCTCGAGTTTGTCTGCAGCTGCTAGATCTTTAGGATGCGCTTAAATGTTGGAGAATAACACACCTTTCTCCCTACACTCTTCCTTTGGCGACAAGACACCACAATCCTCTAGTTTTTGATACATATGCTATTGGGTTGGGAATTGATCACTCCCTACCCAATCATATCATCATTTTACAACATTCACAATCATCAATCATTCAACATTACAATCATCACTTTTTTAGTGCACTTCACCATGGTTTTTCATCTCTCACTATGCTACATGGATCAACACATTGATCCATGGTTCATCACGCTATATGTTCACATTCAACATGATCTTCTACCACATCTGCATGTTCTTATACAACATGGGCTTCTCCATATTTTTCTCAGGTACGCATCTCTAACTACTTTATGTTACTGAGCTTTCACTCACCAACATAAAGTGGGGAAAATGTAGTCACAAAATCACACACTTACTACTATTATTATACCACCAAGTATGTTGTTTTATATATGGATCTTGCGTAAGAAAAGTATTCACTAATGACCCATCTTGTTTTCTAGTCATTAGTCTTGTTGGTCTTTGTTGTTTTGTCTTACACATTCATCACTTACTCACACAATTCTCAAGTTAGGTTTTAGGGATCCTATTTGTCATAGTTCCCTTAGTTTTCATCTCTAGTCTTTGATTAGGGGCCTATATAGAGATTAGGGCTCCTGTGGGTTCCCTGGTCTTGATTTCTAGGTGCCCTAGTGCCTGTCACACTTAGTTTTAATTTAGACATTTGAGGTTGGTCTTTACGGTTTTCCCTCCGATCCCCTAGGTACTAGTTGGCGGTCGGGTCATTAGTGTCAAAATTTGAATAAGAGATCCCCGTATAAGCACAACATACACACTACCTCAAGAGAGGACTATTTATTCTAAGGGTTAGCTGTCTACATAGAGAAAGTGACCGCATTTGGGAACTATTATGCATCAAAACTATATAGAAAGGGAGTCTATTCTATTCCATCCACCATTTTGCCTTTTATCTAGTTATTTCCCACCATTTTGGCATCATTGACATTAAGGCACCCTAAGCACATTATTGCACACAAAAACACATAGAACTAAATCAGTGTCCGAGATGTATTGCAATGCTTATTTATAATTCCATTTATTTGGCAACTAAGGACAGCTTTGACCCATTCATTTACATTTTTGTTTTTTAGGGTTTGATGCTTTCGTGGGGTTTTGCATGTAATTATTCATTGAGATCAACAATGATGCATCCTAGAATTTACTAGATAACACCCTAGTCATGCCGACACATCACTCACCTTGATTGAGTGCTCACCCGAAGCACATAAAGGTACCAGTCCTCTTTAGGGCTGTTGTAGCAGGATGTTCACATGATGAAGGAAGAAACATATAGATTCATAACTAATCCATCATTCTACAATGCATGCTACCCTCAGATGTATGAAAGAAAAGTTTAAACAATAATCATGATTAAATTAATAACATGCACTACTCAACTACACACAAAATGACACTTATATTCAACCAATATCTTCCATCTATTAGTAAATACGTAAGCTCCATACAATATTGTCAATCTATACCAATGCGCGTATGTAATCGATACAAAGGGTTCAGGTCCATATGTGTATATTCTCTCATTACACATACATACATCTCTCACATTCATAGATATAAGGTGGGGACTTGCCCTTCACTTCTTATCTATTCCGAAATAGGCCGCATGCTATTGATAGCCACATGCCGCACAAGCATAACCACACATGCAAGTGTGCTATCTAGTCCTCTTGCAGCTTAATCAAGTGTCAATTCTATTCTCATTCAGGTCTATGCAAAAATGATTCAATCTGCGTCTCCAAAGATAGACAATGCATGGCGTGCATGTCTTTGCATTGTTGTGTGTTCCACACGCCATCTTCTAAAAATAGGTCTTCATGCTCAAAATCAACTAAGTCCTGAAATCTGAACTTGCCTTCTGCGCACGGGTCCTTCCTGTCCTTTTGCGCTCTTAGTTCCGGGCCTTCTATCCCCTGCAGACTCCTTGTGTGATCTTTGACAAATATTCTTTGATCAACATTACCCCACACTAATCTCATTATCATCTCAATAATGGGTATCTCCAAAATTGGAAGGAAAGTGGTGTCCCCGCATTTCATCCCGAAATTTGTGACTACCCTATCCGATTTTTTTCGTACTTTTAAAATAATGGGTCTTTTTGTGTTTTTATTGCCAAAGTTCTTGTATTGCGTCAAGATATTCCCAAAGAGCCATACTAGCCATTTTCACCAAATACCTAGATGCCCAAAATTATTATATTATGTTGTCGGGATTTGTCCACTGAAATTTGTATTTAATTATTTTGAGCCCCATTTGAGGCAATTTGCACTCCGATTTAACTCACAGTTGTGATTGTATATCGTTATTCCCATATACCAGTAGGGTTTTAACCAAGAATGCATTCTGGAATTTATTTGTGACTTTTGGCAACATTTTGTGTTTTTGTGTTTTTCCCATTTTATTTTCTGTGAAATTTCTCTGGATCAATTCCTTTGCCGGTTTGGCCTGATTCTTGGCCTGGAGTAACTGGGGATCATATAGCACGTTATGCCGTAGGAAGTCGCCATAGAGGTCTGGTTCATTGGGAAAAGACGAAGTCGTGCAGCAAAAAGCCTCTTCTAGGCTGGCCGCATTTTTGGAAAAAGAAGAATTGAAGTGGATCATGGGAAAATTAGAAGTAGCAGGCAAGTGGGAATTTTGTCCTTGCTAAGAAGGTACTTTTTCCCATGGAAGCAACGCCACTTAAGTGACAATGGGAAAATTAGAGGTAAGAAATGTAAAGGGAATTTCTTACTTGCCTTATAGGGTAAAAATTCTCATCAGGAATAAAAGAAAGATCACTTAAGTGAATCATGGGACTTTATTGCCTACCTTGCAGGGTAAATAATCCCATTATGAAAGTCAAGTGACTTAAGTGAATCATGGGATTTTCAGGGCTGCCTTGCAGGTTAAAAATCCCATTGTCAAGTGTTTCTTAAAAATAGATTTCTTTATGTCAAAAAGTGCGCCCCCTTTGAGAAGTAAAGACAACCTTTACATTGATTAATTTAATTAATTATTCACCCAAAATAGGTGCCTGTGCTTGTGGAAAAGTCAACATAAGTTAAAGGACAAAAGGTGGGTAAAAATAAACTATTATAAAATTAAATAAATTAATTTATTTAATGGCAGCCCCTTTATGTCAAAAAGTGTGCCCCTTTTGGGAGAGAAATAATACTTTTTAAAGTATTAAATGATTAAATTAATTCCTATTTTCAGTGGCTAAGGTCAAAGCACACTGTAAGGCTTGAGTTAAGTGGAAACAAAAGTCTAAAATTAAATAAATTTATTTTATTTAATGGCAGCCATAAGCATGCACAAAATAGGCACCCCATTTGAAGAGTGAAGCTTATTAATTAATTAATTAATTGCCAGTAATAGCAAAGACATTAATTAATTATAAAATCACAAGGGTTATATAAGCAGGGGCTGCCATAAGGGTGAATTAATTAATTCACAGGTAAAGAAGTGCAGCCCAGAGGAAAAGTGCGCCCCATTTGAAGAGGATTTTTGCTCAAAAGAAGGTGAAATCAATGCTAAAAGCTTCCAATTTTGGTGCACAAGTTGAAGGGAGTTGATTTGTGTCTAGATAATTGTTTGCATAAGTGATACAGGTGCTTAGGTGAAGTTGGAAAAATTCATGCTCACTTTGCATGCAAACAAAACATCAATTTTTGGGGCAAGAGCTTGAATTATGCAGATTTTTATGATTAAAATTCACCGTTCATGTTCCGGTTGCCATCTTTGTCTTGAATTAATTGTAGGAATTTACATTCTGAATCATGTCCAATACATTGAATATATCCTCCGAATCAAGAATTATCGAGATCTCGCACTTTTGAGCTTTGAAGAATTCCGACCGAATAAGAAGAAAAAGAATTATTCAAACAAAGATAGACAAAGCCATGATAAAGAGGGATGAAAAAGAAAGCACAACGAGTCATGCATCACTTCCAAATTTGCAGACATAGGAGACATAGATCTAGGTCCGAACCTCTTTTTGAATTGATTGATAGATCCAGAGCAGGAAAGACTTCACTCATGCGTGTAGTTAAAAGTAATGGAATTATTCGAGCTGCATCCTTTCCATACATAGCCCAGTTGCCAGAGTTCATTATGGAGTGTGCTAGGTATTACCATCCTTCATCCAGATCAGTGCGAGATGCTACGGGAAAACAATAATTCGGTTGGACACAGAGTTCATCAATTATTGTTTGAAGATTCCGGCTCGAAAGGTGGTGACTTCCATTAGCATTCAGGATGCCGGCAGTAGGTGGGAGAAGCATAGAGTTGACTGCGTGAACATAATGAACAGTAGATACATGAAGAAGCCTAGATCTCCTTCTAAGTTCCCAAGAACTCTTCCATGGTCCAATCTTGTACAAGAGGTAGATGATATTGCTAAATTGTTGTGTAGGATAAATGGTGAGGTGAATGCTCACACTTTCTGTACATGGTTGTATGCTTTCATCAGGACTGTTGAAGTCAACAAGGTTAATTCCATAATTAATTAATCAGAAATCATTAGCGACAACATTGGTGAGCAACTCGAACGTGAAGTGTACTTTCAACTTCAAAATGACTTCCTATTTGGTATATGCAACAGCTTCACAAGGCATCTTCTCCAAGCTGGATAGATGTGGCATTCTTTCTAAGGACCCCATTTTCGAGTGCTACCCACAGCTTACTGTACCTACATGCAAGAAAGATTTCAAAGTGGTCAATGATGGATTCTTCTACAAATTCATTTGCAGGCTAGATAGGGACCTAAAGGCCAACAGGGTGAGCAAGGAAGCGTGGGAAGCTGTATCCAAAATTGGCAGTCTATTCATTCAATTTGCAGATTTCACATACCTCAGGGTTACTAGCTTTTCTAGAGAACCGGTTAAACTACCTAGATATCCGAATGAATAATGGTGATCACCATGGCGCCGAGCAGACAACTTGTGGAGATACACGACCTTCAATCGAAATGACACAAGTCTATGGGCTTCTTCCCAATCACTATGGGACATTATAGTTACTAGAGCATTCATAAGGCCCGAGGATTGGAAGTGGAAATGTTATCCGAGTATGAGCAAGAGTTCTTTCCGGCACGATTGAACTTTGATCCATTCGGAGTAGCTAGGAAGATGATCTCCTAGGAGTACGCACATGTGCCTTCATTAGAGGATTTCTGATGAAGTGCAAAAGTGAGTACGAGGTTAGAAAGAGGGATTTTAGCAGGGCTATCAAAGACGAAAAGTGTTTGACTTTGACTAGCATGGATACTGTGGATCTTAAAGATGATGGGAATGCGTTACTTGATGCTTACTATCAAATGGGAGGAGATAGATCCGTACTTCAGGATAATGTAGGGGGCTACCATACGATTGAAGAAAGGTTTGGCATTATTTTGGTGAATACTTCAAATTGGTTGCTGACAAAGGGATACTGCCTTGATGAAGCATTGATGAATCAAATCATGAGCAACTTTGGCACAGGAGATTCCCTCAAGAGGAAGCATGTAGGAGAAAGCAATAGAAGGGCCGAGAAGATGAAAGTGAACAGAAGATCTCAATCAAAGGAGAAGATCACTTCCATGGCCATGACTTTAGTTCTGACTTCTCTAGCATCTAGTACTTCACACTGATTGCACCTCAAAGACACTTCCATACCTCCACCGAATATGGTGACATTCATCTTCTCTCTTCAGCCACTCCATTTAAAGCACTTTGTTCCGAGAAGAGATGTTAAAGCTGCAGATGGTAGAGTTTGAAAGAGATTTGTCCTTGGATGATTCAGAAGATGGCAGCCATAACACTGTAGCAGTTTTTGATGGAGAGGAAATAGAGCGGGAGATAGTAGTGCACTCAACAACTTCTCATTCTTTGAGAAGTAACTTCTCGAATGGTTGGCTTCGCAGTTGGTTCTAGAAGCTAGAGTGGAAATGAACTTGGAGGAACATGACTTACAGCTGCTCTAGAGTCTAGGTGGAAAAGACAGAAGACCTAAAGTTGCTAAGGTAACTTCAAGGTTGATCATCGAGGAGTCAGGCAGAAGTTTGCTGAGATGTCAGTTCCAGCGGAAGGAAAGAAGGAAGATGAGCTCACAGCAAAAGATGTAACAGTAACCAGAGTACCCATCGGTCAAGCCACCATAGAAGGATTGAAGCAGGATACACAGACATTGATAGATGCTCTATTCCTTAGGCTTGACAGAGAAAAGGTGGAGAAAGACGAGCTTCAGAAGCAGGTATCTCAGTTGTGCGAGATCATAGCCAAGGTTGCTAAACCTTCCACTCAACCCATTTCAGAGCAGGTGAGTGATCATCTTATGCAGGAGATGGAGGATGCAAGCAATCAGGTGAAAGCTATTGACGAATGGAAGAATCTGATTATTCGTCAAGCTTCTGTACAACTTGGAGAGGTGCCAGCCCGCCTGAAGGTTATGAATGATGCAGCAAATTAGTTGAAGCAACTGGTGACGAGCATAGTAGATATGAACATAGTTGTTGAGAGTAACCTGAGTACTTTGGCTGAAATCAACAAGCTGCCAAGAGAAGTATTGGTTACAGAGCAGATTGTACCGGATGAATCAAATTGAAGAAGAAGCAGGTTGGAGTTTGCAGATCTTTCGTTTGGAGATCTCAGAGAGTTTTTTTGAAGAGGATGCAGGCACTTGAGAGTAGGACATCATCCTTACCAGATAGTATCATTTCTTTCACTAAGGAGGAAGTGGTCGGAAATGTTACTTCATACGTGCGGATCATTCCTAGCAGAGTGCCTAATTCCTTGGAAGGGTCTCTTTTGATGGTACAAAAGAGAATTGATGGAGCTACTAAACCTTTCACGATGAATTCCATTAGTAGACTGGTGGCACTGTAGGTGGATATTGCAAGGTTCGGGCCAAGCTTGGAGGATGTGGAAGCATGTATCAAGGTGTTGAACGAAGGGTTGTTGTAGTTTAGGACAGAAAAGGAAGTAGTGGCTAAAACAGATGGGAAGATGTTGAATTACATGTTCAACAAGTATATCTAGTATCAGAACAAAAAGAAGACATAAATGTTACAGTTGGCGTGACTTCTTCTTCTATTCTTTCTTCTTCTATTTTCCACGTTCCCGGATGAAATTGTAAAACTTTAAAGTTATTGGTTTTGAAACCATTACTTAAAGTTATGTGGAACAATTATATTAGTTAAGTGATACATGTGTCACTTAAGGAGAAGTTAGTGGAGGATGATTGCCAAATGTCATCTTTACTTGTTGTTTATGTTTCAGTTTAGTTGAGTTTCCCATTTGTACTTTCCCTTCTACATTCTATAAGTAGAAGAAGAACCTCGGGTTAATGATCAAAATTTGTAAGTAGCATCCTTGTGTTCCAGAATTTGTGCTTGAAACCCTTGAGAGCCACTTGAAGCAAAGGAATATACAGGAGCAAATTTCGGAGAACTTTGTGTCACGATGTATTGTGTTTCTAGCTTTTATATCTTAGATCTTTTAAATAAACTTTGTGTTATTTTAGATCTAGATCTAGAGTTGCCTTTGCTTATAATTTTGTGTTTATATCTATTGGTTTCTTCTATGTGCATGCAATCAACTCTGCTATCTATTGATTGGGATGCACATCTTCCCCATTTCTTCTCTGTGTTTATATAATTCCCTTCTTCTATAAATATTTTCTTTCTTAAACAGCTGCTTACTTGCTGCAGAACTATACAACTATGGTTCATGAGCTAAATAGTTAAAGTAAAACCCCATATAGATACTAGCATATTTTAATTGACAAATCTGACACGGGAGCCTCACCGGTAAATGAGGGAGATTTATCTCATGATTGCCTAGGTTTTATGCTATGCAGAAAATCTAGCCAACGGAAAGAATAGAAGAATGGAAAGAATAAGAATGAAAGAATGTAGATAAATAAAGAATTTCTATGAGGTTATTAGGCAACCTCCTCTGTATCAATTTACAGTATCAACTCTGGATACTCCTTTATTTTGGCCTCCAATACCGCCAGTTAGTGAGTGCTTGCTCTGATTTTTCTAGGATGTCCACAACAATGGATTCTAACTCATCCCTCGTAATTTCTCCTTTCTCATTTTGTAGAACCAACACAACACTAGACATTGATGTCATTCTACCTTCTAAAAGGTCCATCTTCTATGCAATTAGCTTTCTAAGCTCTTCCAACCGAGTCTTGTGTGGATGTTGTCGTCTTTGTCGCTGGACTCACACTTCGTTTAACCATTGACAATATTTTTGCATGGCCCAATGTCTCATCTTTCATCACTTTCTAGACCTTGTTGTTCTTCAAGGGTCTTGATGTTGATAAGTGCCTCTAGAGCTGTGCATACATTTAAAGCTTGGTCTACTTTCTTCAATACTTCTTGTAATGCTTGCAACAACCCTTCATAAGATGCAATTTTTCTCATCACTGATGCTTTCTCTTGTTCATCATCTTGCTCCGAGTGTTCTTGCGCTGCATGCACATAGTTTCATCTTCAAGTACCAAGTCCACCAACTTTCCCACATAGTGTATCGCTGAAGGAAATGTCTGTGGTACCTTGGCCTCCAAGTGTGGCCTTGCTCTGATTACATTGTCCCCAATCTCCTCTGTGATGCTGATAAACACCTCATTCTTCTTCTACGCAAAGTCTTTCTCCCGTGTGTTATGCATGCTATATTTGCATCCTTTGTCTTCAAATCCTTGTGCAACACTCTTGATCGTGACAACTTTGTCCATGTTTCTTCTAGCCACCTCAGCAGAAACTTTCACTAATGCATTGTTGACCTACTCATCTGACATGATAGTAGGCTTTACTGTCATGTGTCTAGCTTGAGGTGATTTCTTCAGTCATCTTGAAATGCATGACTCTTCACACACATCAAAGTCAGGCTCATCTATGTGGGTGTGCATTGACCATGATAGTTTCTTTCGAGTGTGCATAGTTTCCATATCCTCATCCATTAACTCCCAACTAAATAAATCCTTTTGCGCTATCGTGCTCTGAAGTGGGCATGGAAAATTTTTCCTGCATCCTCTGCATACCCCATGGTTAGTGGAATGTGCTCTCCACTTGTTCTTCTAGACCTTTGTTGCTTAGGAAATTTAGCCTTCAAATTTGGGACTTGTGTCTCCATTTCCTAAACATCCTCTACAACTATCTCCTCTGGTCTTTTCTCTTCATCTTCTTTTTCCTTTGATGCCTCACCCTTCTTTTCTATGTGTTCTCGGAAGTGTAGGAGAATTACGCATGCTTTCCTCTCGACTCTTCCGCCTCCTCATTTAACTTTAGTTTCCTCCTTCTCTCGGGAAGTCACGTCATTTTATGGGGAGAGTTTGGGTGATTTGCACACAGTGGTTGGAGTAGCACCTTGGGTCCTTGTTCTCCTAAATACCCTTTTAAACCTATGCTCCCCTTGGACTGCATTCAAGTCCTCATCATCCCCCTCTTGTGGGTGAGGTGGTGTAACAATGTACTCAACTTCACCCTTATTTATAGGATGTCTCCTACCCCTATGCTCTAAACCACCACTATCTCGTGCTCCTCCTCCTCATCCTACACTTCAATTGGCTCTATGGGCTTAGGTGCTGGGATGTTCTCCATTGTATGCTTTCCCTTTGGTGGTGCTGGAAGTGTGAAATCACCTTCCACATATTTGTTATTCTCCATCTTTGGATTCAACCGGAGATACACCAATGTTACCCCCACATCTGCTATAACAAAACTTATTGGTTTGATATTCAGCACCTCTGAAATGATCCTTTATGTATAAGCACTTCTTCGCTAGGATACACATAATTTTCCTTAGTGTATGGTAATCACAGCTACCTTATCTTCATTGAAGACCAGTTGACATGTGTCTCAAAATCTATTAACAAATTCTTGGAAATACGTTGCAGTGAATGCCTAAGGAAACTTGCACTAAGGGATCCAAACCCCATCTTTCATTGGGAAGTGTGTGATGCAGAAATGTTGATATACAAAAATTGAACTTATTTCCCTACCACAACTAGTAGTTCTTTTGGGATGTGCCACTCTTCCCCAAATGCAGCACAGAGCCTGTCATACCACTTCTCCGCCCTTTGTTTTACCTCATCTGTCATGGCCCCCTTGCATAGGTACTTGCTAAATCTTTCAGTTGGGGACTTGTTCTCCATGGGGTATTCCCATATGTTCTCCTTCACCATCCTGTACTCCAATCTCCATAAATACCATAGCGATAGCAGAATATATCCCAAAGCTAATCTTCCCTCCTGTGCATGCTTCTTCAACTATTTGCTCTACAATATAGCCTGCAATGTTGTAGATTGTCCCTTCTAACATCTTACGCGCCACATGTAACCACATAGTATTTACCTAAGACCACTACTCCTGATCATTTAACTTGGTAACAAGGTGGGCTACAACTTGTACAACTGGACAGTTCTTCAATTTATCTATGTCCATTCCACGCAGACCCTTCAAGTACCCCAACTCCTATTTGGTCTTTACAATCATGGATTTATCTACAAGATCACCTTTTATGTCTTCTCTTGTGGCCTTTAGACTTGTAACTGATGAGACAAGTGCAAATGAGATTCTAACTTTGTGTCTTGCAAAGTAGAAGAAGTCTTCGTGCACCCTACTCATGAGCCACTGATACAAGGGCTCATACTTCCCAAAATATGGAAGCTCATACAACTGGTAGACCCCAATTCTCTTCAAAATATTCTCACCCACATCATCATATACTAGCATGTCATCTCATGCCGTGCGCTTGTTCATTCTAGTAGTGAGAAAGGAATCGAGCTCCTTCTTATTCTCCGAAGTCCTATGATTATATTCACTCACTTTGATCTTTCTGATGGGTGAATCCCATTCTTTCCGATGATGACTCCTCTGGATATTACATTTCTAAAAATGGTTTTCGGTGCCATCTTCCTCCTCGACAACCACCTTCTTCTTTCCTTTTACTGCTACTGCAGATGCCTTCTTTGGTGCCATTTTTACCTTACAAATGTCTCCTCTTCAACTCTGCAACTCTGTGAATCAAACCCTAGCTCAATTCAATCATTCCCTAGGTGGAAACTTTATAACCTAACTATTTTTTGTCTCCCTACTTCACTCAAACCCTTCACCACCGGGACACAAGCTTCTTATCGCATAGATCTGGTTGTCACGCTTGGTTTCACACCCTTCACACCTTAACTCGATCACTCGACTCTTTGCACTTGGATCTTTCTCTCAAATAATCTTAGTCACAACGATAAAAATGAATCCACATCCCATCCTTATATAATTTTTTCAAATTTTGATGCATTTATTGCTCCTTCACCTACCAAATATCCCCTCATTCATTGACCAAATCCATTCATTCCACGTGGTACATCTTTGCACCCAACTATAACCTTCTAGCGCCTTCCTACCCTCTAGTCACAAACTTCTCTTTCAGAGCACGCTCTCTTGCACCTAAGTACCTCATCACTACACCTTCTCCTAGTAGCTATCATGGCCTCCACTTACCTCATGTTATACTATTCTTTCATTCATCTCCATCCTTGGTCACTTTTGAGAAGCAATCTTCTTTTGACTTAAAGCACACCCATAGCAGCTTATTCCTTTCACCTTTCAATTCCCATAGTCTTTTTATTAGATGACTACAACCACCCCACACTGAAAAGTATGTGCAGTCCTCTACACATAAACATTCTTCATACAAGTAATTAGCTTCATGCATGCAAGCGCACTTATTACAAAAAACAACAACTAAATTGACAAAGCATAGTGACAATGAAGGAAATACATAATGAAAAACCTAAACTAAATGGAAATACTACCTTATTACAAACACCAAGAAGACTTATTTATAGTAGGGCTTCAGCCTACTCCCATTAAAGTAACTGGGTAGCCATGTTCCATCAAGTGCTTCTAACTGAAAGCACCTGATTCAAGTATAGAAGTGATAACATATGGCCCCAACCAATGTACTTTGAGCTTTCCTAGATGGTGCAAGAACTTTGAGTCATAAAGAAGTACCATTTGTCCAATCTCAAACTTCTTATCCCTTATGTTTTTGTCATGCCATGCCTTCTACCTGGCCTTTTCCTACTTCTACTCCATCATGCTATGGCTCAACGCTCATCCAATTGAATCATCTTCTCGATACGCTCTTCTAAAGCCTGTTCATCAGCTAGACCTCCAACGATGCGCAATGCACAAAGAAGGTAACATAAATTCTATAGGGAGAATAACTTCCATGCCAAACACCAACTAAAATGGTGTGGCTTTGTTCAATCTCTTGTAAGTTGTTCTATATGCCCAAAGAACAGCTGACACTTTGTCATCCCAATCCTTTCTTCCAACATCACAATTTTTTTGTCAAAGTATGGCTCAAAATCTTGTTGAAGGCCTCAACAGTTCCATTTTCCTGAGGATGATAAGGTGTATTTTTATGGTGTGCAACCATAAACTCATCTAATAGGATCCTAATTGTCTCATTCAAAAAGTGTGTACCTCGATCACTTGTCAAGCTTAAGGGACATCCATATCTTGTAAGAACATTCTCCCATAGAAACCTAGCTATGTTAGCTACCGTACAGTCCTTAGTAGGTGCTTCTTTTCTACCCACCATGTGAGATAATTTGTGCAAGTAATGATATAGCGCGATCCAGTCCTACGCATGGCTGGTGAAATAGGTCCTACAAAATCAATGGCCCATTTCTCAAATGGTTCGGCACTAGTAATCGGTCTCAAAGGCATCTCATCTCTTTTCCCTAGTTTTCCTAGGCATTGAAAATGATCACACACCTTACAATATTCTTTACAATCCTTATACAATGTCTCCCACCATAATCCAACAAGTAGGATCTTCCAGGAAGTCACATCACCTGCATAATGGCCTCCTGCAATACCACCATGAGCTTCTTCCATGATATCCTTACACTCATGCTCTAATACACAACGGCGTAATACTTCATCTCTACCTTGCTTGTAGAGGTCACCACTGATTAACATAAATGGTGCCACGCGTATAACAAGTTTCTTTTTTTCTAATGCTTTCATTCCTTCTGGTGTCATACCTGTTCGTAAAAGACAAAATGTCTTCTAATTCCATGGGTGCATGCATTGTAACCTATATAACTATGCATCCGACATTGTTTCTTCAATTGTCTAGTGCATCCTCTCCTAATTGATTCTAGATAAATGATCTGGTCTAAAATTGCTTTTCCCTGGCTTCACCACAACTATGAAGTCAAACTCTTGAAATAGGAGCACCCATCTACATATGTGCCCTTGTAAGACGGGCTTGTTTACCAAGTACTTCAATGCCATGTGATCTGTATAAAACACAAATGGTGTTGCTAATAAGTACTATCAAAACTTGTACAATGCATAGATCATTGACAAAGCTTCACTCCGTAGTTGTATAATTCCATTCAGCAGGAGTCATTCCTACTAGAAAAATAGATTGGATGATCTATAATACCTTTGCTAGGTTGAGCTAACACAACACCAATGGCCATGCCAGAAGCATCCACATGCACATGAAATGGTTTATCCCATGAGGGAAAGTGCAAAATGGGCACGGTAGTAAGTTTCTCTTTTAATATCTCAAACACGCACTACTATGGTTCTCCCCAATAAAATGTACCTTTCCCTTCAACAATTATTCCAAGGGTGAAAATTTTTTGGCATACCCTTTTATGAATTTTCTATAATATCCTGTATGACCTAAAAATCCACACACCTCACTTTGACTAGTAGGCACTTCTAGGCCTAAAATGACTAACCTTGGCTTGGATCAACTAGCAAACCTTCCTTGCAGATTATATGTCCTAACAGTATCCCAAATGGCGTAGAAAATATGCACTTCTTGATGTTCAAAGAGATACTCAATTGTCTACATCATTCAAACATTAAGCGCAGATTGTCACAATGATCTTTCACAAGCCCATATATTGTCCAATCATCTAGGTAGACCTATAAGAAGTTATGAATAAAATCCTTAAATTCCTAAACAACTATGCACGAGAATACAACAGGCACGTTTTTCAATCCAAAGGGCATCACAATATAGGAAAAACTACCCCATTCAGTAGTAAATGTTGTCTTTTCTTGATCCTCCTGAGCAATCCTAACCTGATGATACCTGGAAAATCCATCTCGTGAAGGAATATATTTCACACCCTGCAACTCCTTCTAGTATTTCCTCAGTGAATGGTATAGGGAATGGATCTTGTGACACATGTAACATTCAAATCCCTATAGTCCACACATATCCTAATCCATTCGTCCTTCTTGATACTGATCACCATTGGGCTAACCCATTCTGACTCATCAAGGGGCTTGATAATTCCAGATTTCAACATTTTATCAATTTCTTCTTTTACCTTTTCACAAAATTAGGATTCATTCTATAAGGTCTCTTTCTAACTAGCCATGCACCATCCTTAAGTTTGATCTTCATTTCCCCAAGTGATTCATGCATGCCTTTAAGTTCATGATATCCTCGAGGGAATAAGTCCTGATAATCCCTAAGTAACTCGATGATCTTTGCTACCTCCAAATCTGACTAGTAATCTCTCCATTATGGCCTCCTTAGGCTCAACCTCTAACCTATATTCACCTTCTTTGTCTTCATGGGTTCATGGTAGGCGCACGTATCCTTGTCTGCACTGTCCAAGACCTCGCACACCCCGTGTGAATGTTCAATATCCAGGTTCTCAACTTCCTCATCATCCACGACATAAACCATCTTTCCTTTCTCTTTCTCAAGGAAAATGTGTTCAAGTAGTATGGAGTCCATTTCTTCTTCCTTTTCAAAACATGCTCCAAACTCTACCTCACCAAAATAATTCTTGATATGCTCTTCTATTTTGCACTATCTCCCATAGTTAAGCACTTGACAAATTTTAATGCCTCTGCTATAGGAGGTTTAGTCAAGAAGTATTAAAAAGTCTAGATCATTCCTGTAGTCAAATCTTGTCAGTTCTAGTTTCTCAATGTAGTTCTACATATACATACCAAGCACATGCATCCTTGTAGTGTAGAATATAATCTATGCACCTAGAGTGAAGGTGGTAATGCTTCCTTGTCCTGTTGTCCTAGAGTCTCTCACACTGCTGAATGTGATGCTTGAATAGGTTGATCACCATGATAAGTGTAGATTTGTATAGGTGCATTGTTCCTTATAAACCTAGTAGACAAAGTGACTCCAATCTCTTCCCAATTTATAAGATTATCTCTATGGACTACCCACCAATGCGCTGTTGTCCCGCATAGTGTATATACTAACATATCTCTCCTTTTAATTTGATCTGTCCACTTGTGTTTCCATGGCCTTCAAAAATGTAGGAAGATCTTCTATCCCTGTATACCAAGGTATTGTGCTACCTATCCGTCAAATTGAATGAAGTCCATTCTTGCACACAACCACGCTTTTCACCTCGCGTCCTACTAATTCATATGTACCATGAGCCAATTTTACAAGCAATACTTGTAGTATCACTAATAGAATGAGAATCCTCCCACTATAGGATGCCTTCTTTTGATGGCTCATTGACCTCTGGGTCCTGAATAGTGCGTACATAGACTCTGTTTAAATCCTCCTCACTTAGAGGTTCAACATATGGTGTAGACTTCCCATCTATCAAAGGTATCACAACCCTTTCCTCCTTGTTTTCAAAGCTGATATACCCCTTATTGAATCTCAAGTTAGCATTATTCACATAACACCAAGGGCATCCAAGCAGGGCTGGAAAATTGTCTACTTCTACAAGTGCTAATACCTCAAAATCCCTAGTGAACTTGGCCCCTTGTATAGTTATAGATGCATCTTTCAAAACTCCTATGGGAGTGGCCTTAGTCTGGTTTGCCATAAATAACACATTAGATGATGGCTACAATGGAGGCCTCCCCATTTGTACCCATGCATCTAATGTAAGCACATTTACTTCCACACATGTATCGATCAATATGTTGCTCAACAACCACCCATCCACAACAACATTCAGAGTAATTTCTTTGTCATAGTCAATGCTATCAGGGGGAAGATTTGCATGTAGAATCTATCATCCAGGTCAAGACTTGCACGTGAGTGTTCCCTTTTAACCAACTTCCTAATAGTGGAATAATGTTCTCCTAGCACAACATCTTGCACACCTCTCACAGATCATCAATATCAGTTTGGACTGTCTCTGATGCTTTCTTTTTCTCCTTTAGGTACTGTATCTCACCCTGAAGATTCCTTAGCACTTCCATGGTATCCTGGTAAACTTCCTTCTGATGAGCAGGATCTGGGTACCTTGCATGCAAAACCTCCTCCTTGGTGATCATAGGCTTCTAGTGCAATGCCTCTCTCGTGTGTGTGCTACTTCAACGCATGTAGTAATCTTCACTATCAATGCCTCAGGTCCTTCTACTATCTTGGGCATCCACTAATCTTCTACCACATATTAGATTCTAACCATCCCAACGCCTTTATTTTCTTTGCTTATGCTTGCTTACTCGATGCTCATATAAGTTCGAGAACTCTTCATAGCTATGGTTCTTTCCATAGAAAGAACATGCAATATTATGAGGACATTCACACCTATAGTGGTCAGGATATCCACACATATAACATGTTCCACGAGGGAACTCTCCTCTTCCTCCACCACGGCCTCATCCTCCATATCCACCACGATATCCACGTCCCCTTCCACGACCTCCTTCAAAATTCCCCTCATTCTTGTCATAGTGTGTTTGATTATGATCCCAATCCTGGTGCTCATTCTTACCCTTAGAATTATCTATTATACTTGTCTGTCATACCCCAAGGTCTATAACATCCTGGATCTAGACCAATCAACCAACAATCCTCAATATCATGGGTCGTGGACCTACAAATTTTGTAAAAGCAAGATACATTCTTCCTTATCACGTGCTATAACAAAGGACAGTGACTAGCATCATGATTCAAATGAAAATTTCATAGTCCAATAGTAATGAGCGTACAAATCTGCAAGGGAAACTATCCTTGGTGTGACCTTCCACTTCACAATCTGTACACCAAATTCCTGAGCGCGTTTCATGGGCTGAATTTGCTGATAGATTCTCTAACTACTTTTCCATAGCTACAATCTGTGCCTCTAGAAATGGACTAACTCTAGTGTCAATGCTCCCAACTACCTTAGCATGCAAAGCTACTTCCAATGCTTCACGTGGATCAGTGTATGTCTTATGTGACAGTGCCCTTCTAAAAGGTGTAATCAATCCTCCAACAAACCATTGTGCATGTTGACTAGCATGAATATCATAAGATAGCTTAGATAAAAGTGTCTTAAAATGAGCATCATACTCACGTACACTCTCAGTAGTGCCTTTCTTGATATCCTTGAGCACACTTATACTCTTCTGCTCAAACTCAGGGATATGGAACTCTTTCAAGAAAACATCTCTCAATGCTGCATAATCCACACAAGTTTGATCAGGGTCAAACTTCCTATACTAGTTGTGTGCATGCCCCTGTAATGTAGTGGCGAATTGACTTTCCTTTCACTCAAAAACTGTGATCCCTTTAGCACACCACAAGATTTCACACATATGCACATGTTCAACAACATCCTCTATACCTCTATACTCTAGGAGATGAAGAGACATCTCCATATAGATATTTCTATGGTTACTACGGACCTTGACCACCCGATCTGAACCTATTATGTTCTCTCCCTCTAGAACCACCAGATCCACCAGAACTAGAACCACCTATACCTCCTAGATCCACCACCTATAGTTGGAATAGGGCCTACCATGTACTCCCTAATCTACCACAAAGTAGTACTATACTGCACCCCTATAACTAGAGTTCCACTTCCAGAGGTGAATCCAACATTCTGCACTCACATTCTATGTGAGATGATGCGCTAAGAATGCTCCTCCAAATGACATTGAATCCATCTGTCCTACCATTGATGTACTTGATCTCTGACTTACTCCTACTCTCTCCTACTTCCTAAGTTAGTTTGCTGGTTACTTGTCGCACTAGATACTGAAAAACCAAGCGCAAGGGCTAGGTCACTAGGTGGATTAAGATGCACACCCGCGGTCCAAGAAGTCTCTACTAGCGCACTTCCGTGTGAGGCCGAGGGGGATCTCTATCATGCTTTCTAAGATGGGGGAGTTCTTGATGCTTTGCTCCACATCTTCTACGTGAGCTGTAAATCCTTCACAAGCCATCTCTCTCCTCCATGCCATACTCTTTGCAATGGAACACTACTTCTCTATCTCCCTCTCACGCACCTCATTATACTTAAGCCACCTTTCCTCTCTCTACCTTTCTTCGCTAGGTCTTCCATCTTAAACCAAACTGTTCTGCCCCTCGTGTGTGTGAAGTTTAGTTAGCCATCGGTTTACTCTCCAGTTCAAAGTTACCATTAAGATCTTGATCGCTAGTGGAATACCTTGTAAATATGTTCCTCTTGGATACCACAAAAACTAGAATTCAGCTACCTTTGGGCAAGAGTACATCAAATTGAATATTCTAGAATATAACTATTTAGAACACCACGAAACCACGTATCCACCACGTGATTCCAAATCAGATCAACATCATGAGGGCCTCAAAGAAATTCTTCTTGTGTCCTTTTAGAAAGTGACAAGTGCGATACCTCTAATTCCACTTTTTAGATGCATAAGCAATTTTTAAAGAAGCCACTCATATATTTCTACCGGAAAGAAAGATAGCGAAAAATCTCTCATATAAGTTGTCATACAGGTTCTATTCTACCCAAGTGCGTGTGTTAAACTTAGATCCACTATTGAACCGCCATGCATATTCTTCCTCTAGATCATGTATCCATTCCTCAATACTTGCTAGAGTTAACTGTATGTCTTCATCGCGAACCATCCTAAAAATAATTGAAAAAGAGGTCTTGGCAAATGGAACCAATGATGCAGCCTAGAATTTACCAAATAACACCCTAGTCACACTGGCACATCACTCAGCCTTGACTGAGCACTCACCCAAAGCGCATGAAAGGTACCAGGTCCCTCTTTAGGGTTGTTGTAATAGGATGTTAACATGATGAAGGAAGAAACATATAGATTCATAACTAATCCATCATTCTACAATGCATGCTACCCTCAGATCTATGAAAGAACAAGTTTAAACAATAATCATGATTGAATTAATAACATGCACTACTCAACTACACACAAAATGACACTTAGATTCAACCAATATCTTCCATCTATTATAAATCTTCCATTACATTATTTTCAATCGATACCAACACGCGTATGGAACTCCTTGATTCAATCATATGGATATATTCTCTATTACAAATACATACATACATCTCTCACATTCATACATATAGGGTGGGGACTTGCCCTTCACCGCTTATCTATTCCAGAAATAGGCCGCATGCTATTGATAGCCACATGTCGTTTATAAGCATAGCCACACATGTAAGTGTGCTATCTATAGTCCTCGTTCGATTAATCAAGTGTACATTCTATTCTCACCATCTATGCAAAAATGCTTCAATATGCATCTCCAAAGATAGACAATGCATGACGTGCACGTCTTTGAATCGTTGGTGTGTTTCACACGCCATCTTTTAAAAATAGGTATTCATGCTCAAAATTAGCTAAGTCCTAAAATATGAACTTGCCTTTCACGTGTGGGTCCTTCCTGTCCTTCCATGCCCTTGGTTATGCCTTCTATCATCCGCGAACTCCTCGTGTGATCTTTGACAATTATTCTTTGATTCACACCCATAAAAATTAGCTCCTCGTGTGATCTTTGACAATTATTCTTTGATCAACAAACAACGACACCGAAAAGCAAAACAACATCTATATGACCAAAGACAAAGTATTGCAAATATCTAACAACCACACCAGATCTCATTTTGAGTTGTCTCGCACTGGGGCACGCAGATTTCGGACTAGGCACCCACAAACGCGTCCTTATCCCTCTCTAGGCGCCCCAGTCCCAACCATATATTCCTTTGCTGCCACTTTCTCGAGGTTCATTGTGACATCCTATCCTACCATTTCATCACTCTGCTTAGTCCCAGATCACTGTGAGGTAAGTCCAAATCAGGTAAGTATCTTTCCCCTTTCATTTCATTTCATTTTAATTATAAAATAAATTACTTAGCATTTACATTTCAATATATTTCATTGATATACTCTTTAGATTCATAATAAAATCCTTATTTTATAGAACCACTTCTCCTATGAATGCACCTACTATCACTTCATCTACTATAACAATATTTTCAAGGACATCCTTTTCTTCCCCTACTATTGGTAATGTGAAGGTCACAATTTTTAATGATCCACTCCCTAATAATAACACTTTGTAAAATCTACTTTAGATGTACACAAATCTCATTATGTGGTACCAACTCAACCTTCTCAGGATCACCCATCAAATGCATTGATTGATATGATAATACTATATAGGTCCCATTTTTGATAGCCTTTACTCTTATCTTAGGTGACATGTGTCTAATATTCCTTAGTTATGTGCTCTTAGTATTGTTCCATCTATCTTACACCAATGTGTCAAGTTTATTCACCAACAACAAGTTGTCATAATTTGGGGTAATCCCTTTAAGGCTCATTATAGTGCCCTATGCCCCTAAACTCAATCGGTGAGGGAAAATAACCTTTCATGGTCATTTTTATTCTATGAGCGCGAAGAATTTAAAATAAATTGAAACAACAAAATAAAATTAAAAATGTGCACATGTATATATAGATATGATTAAAACAATAAATTTAAAAATGATTGTAAAAATAGTAAAGGAAAAGTTTCAGTTTAAAAAATTTAGGGAAAATGATCTAGGGTTTTCTTTGGTTCTTTTGTTTATTGTTGGGTCATTTTGGGAATTTATAGGTCAGAAACCATAAAAATTCAAGAAAATGTAGTTTTACAGTGTTGTTTTTACAAGTGTTATGGTGGATTTGTATGCAAAATAGACGTGCCTAGTAGGTACATGGAATTTTTAACAAAATTCTTGAAAGAAACATGGTCTTATGGATACCGACCATGTAAGCTTCATTTTTGTTTGTTTTAAAATGCCACACACCTAAGTTTAGGGGGTAGGGTTTTGATAGGCTTTGAACACACCTGCTATCTCAAGGAAAATATAAACCCTTTCATCAATATTCTAATACATCCTGTGGTAGTTATGTGGATTATTTTCTTGGTGCTTTGATGAATATCCTTCGGTCGGCCGTGAAAATGCTAAAATAGGAGATTTAAAATAAGGTTGATACAAACATTGTTGTTGTGTGTTGTAGTCAAAAGTACCGAGGTATATATGTGGGAATAATGTGGGAGATTTGAAATGTATGTGAGATATTTGTCAAAATGTCTCAATAAAATGTAGTAGTGTTGATAATAGTGAATCCTTCACACACACACACACACACACCGTGTTGTTTTCTTATCCCAAGAAAAATTCTTCAAATTTTCATAGATCTCATGTGTTTGAGGAGGCGTAGACAAAGCACATGAATTGTTTGTTAGAATGCCTCAAATATTCATTCCCTCATGGAACGGAATGCTTGTAAGATGTGCAAAAATTAGGTTGGATGAAAATGAGTTGGAACCCACAAGAAAATGCAATTCACATGTGTAATGTCAACTCCACAACTTTCACTCACCGGATGGATACAAATATGGATTCTATTTCTCTTATGCTTATTTGTTTCAAATTTTTCACTCCTTTAAAAGTAGTTTATATGTTAAATATGGAATTAAGATGGTTAGTGATGTATTATTTTTAAATCATATTATAACCACATAAAATAGCGTCCACACCAAGTTAAAATATTGTCGTAAACATTCACCTTAGATGACATGTCAAAATACTAGACCATGGAATTGATCAAACAAACCCGTAACATGTTCACCTTTTCTCATGTTTTGTGACCAATTAAAATAGAAGGAAAACATGTTTGAAAATACAAACTTGAAATCTCAAACCAACCTCCAATTAATCCAAACACCCTCAAAATTGACACGCAAAAAGTGTCTCTAAACCTTTTTCAACTTTAAAAAATTGTAACATATCCCTTGCCATATGGTGACCTCATTCTAACCTTGAAACATCACCAAAACCCTTTATGATGATGTTTTTGAACTAGGTTTCCAACCTACTTCAAAAACTCGGCTTCTCGGAAAAACCACTTACTATGATTGAACCCTCTCAGAATCACCTTGATTTTTGTGCATATAGATTCCAAAAGTAAATTTTGACCCTATAAACACAACTTCATTTCTATATGGATAATAATATACCATATTTTGATTTACCCACTCTCTCCGAAAGGAGTATTTTGTGCATCCATTTTTATTAAACTTTTCTTGGTTTGTGCAAGCATAATTATGCACTTAGTACTATTACATCACGCATCTAGTATATCATTATATGCATGATTCCTAAGAAAGAAACTATACACTAAAAACACTTGTTTTACTTTACTTTAACATTTTTTATCCTCCCATGCTTTCGTCATTTTTTTCTAGAATTATCCCTTTACTTTTGGACATTACATAATGTGTTACCTGTAATACTTCTTGTTTTATATTTGGAACTCTCTGGACACTAGTGCCCAATACATGCAGGGAGAGGAGCACCCATGCACTACTATCCCTTTTGGGAACTTTTGTCCCTTAACCTTATTTTCTTATGTTTAAAATTCCACATCAATTGTTATCTTTTCTAAAACTTCTACTTATCACTTTGGGTCAAATTTTTAGTTGTTAATGATGAAATTCAAGAAAAGGAATCATATCTATATATACATGACCTACTAACTGTTCTAAGGGGAAAAAGGAAAAATAAGCAATTTAGGTTATTACTTTCTATCTACAACTTGGACAAAGAACAAAACTTGAAGATTGCATTTGGGTTGCATTATTCCCTGCATATGAAGGGAAAATTTTGAATTCCATAACACACATTCATCTTGGGGGAAACTTAGTTGTAGCCCATTATCTTGGTGCAAATGACATAAGGGAAACCTAGCTTCAAGGGAAAAAATTCTATCAAACACACAACATAACTACACTGAGTCTCAAATGAAGTGCAATGCTTGGTGACAATCATATTATGGTGACCGCCGAGGTCAATTTGACTCAAGGATATGCATATTTTATTCCATCTAATGTATTCTTGAGCCTTGTGTTGGTAGATAGGGTCTATTTGGAAGGTATATGTGCAACAAGAAAACCCTAAAATGAAGTTAGAGTGGCACAAAGCAAAGTGAAGATGACACAATCTGACCTAAAAAGACCAAATTTGAATTCACCGCCACAGAGACTAGCACCTAATACAAACACTAGCACTTGGGGTGGTCCTGTCCCCTTTTTAATGCTACTATCCGTAAGACTTATAGATCTCTTTTCTAGAGACGAACCGCATTCAACCTAGATCTAGCATATTCCATCATTATTCCAGCCCAAATCCAGTATAGATAGTCATGAATCAAATCACTCCCATCCTTTAGTTACTTGTACTTTTTGTCATTGCATGTTCTTAATATTATCTCGATTGATCTCAAGTACTTTGATTAAGAATTAATTTTGTAAAATCATTTGGTGAACCCCATCCATGACCATGCATTGGATTTCATTCCTTTGTTCTTCCTCTTTTGAGGTTATGGATAATTCTTCTTTGTTTATTACCACCCATGTATATTCTCAAGAAGCCATCCAAGATGATCATATACCAATCATCACTCAACATCAACCTCACTTCATAAACATCTCTACACTCCCAACTATGAATGTTGTAACCACTCATCGAACTAAGCAACCTTTAGGGCTTCCCACCTCCCTCCTCTCCTATTACTACCCTACCCCCTTGACTTGATGATTCATGTAAAGACTATGATATCATTGAGAAATTAAATAATACCCCAACTAAGGTATCCTCTTCTTATCTTTTGTGTAAAGCCCCGATTGTCATCATACAAAAGAAACCATATTATAGTTCATTCAAATACAAAGTTATGACCCTTCCATAGATTTTACCAATCTCATGGAATCTTTTAAACAAATAAGAAATTATATTACATTTTTTGATGAGGATATTCCACACACATATTTTTTTGATTCTCCTCCTCTTCTTATCATGGCTTGGGTTCAGGGTTTTCAAATTAAGTATGTGTTCATTGATAATGGTTCTACATTGAATATTTGTCCTTTATCATTACTAGCCCAATTAGGCATCCCTCATAGTGCAATTGAATAATCTACTCTTGTTGTTTGTGGATATGATACTACTACTCATGCATGCATTGGTGTTGTCAAATTAGAATTACAAGTAGGACCTTACAAGCTCATTACTCCCTTTTATGTTATGGATTCCCCATTACAACTTTTCTCCTTATCCGACCCTAGATCCATGTAATGTAGATTATTCCCTCTACGGTCCATAGTTGTGTCAAGTTTATATTTGATGGCTATGATCATACTATTATTGATGATCCTAAACCATTCAAACATTGTCACGTGGATTATGCTACTTATATGGTTATTCCTCCAAGCCAACCAATTCCTTCACATTATCTTGATACATATGATATTGAGGAATCTATCAATGCCAATCCTATTTCACCGCCTCCCATTGCTTCCTCTATTCAAACCAACACTATTGATCTCATCTCTCCCACCATATCCTCTCATACACCACCTCCCACATCTATTATCAATCCCCAGAGACTTATGAACAACACTTCAATGTTAATATTGATGATCTTGATGATGACATTGATACTATTGAGCCTATTGATGAAACCTTATGTAATTTAGATTTCACTCCTATGGGATTTGATGATTCTTTGTTTCATATTCATTAAATTTCTACTGAACTTGATGAATATCAAATCAAATATCATACTACATAGGCTACTACTACTACTATGATCCCTTATCATAATGTTGTGTATAACCTTGAGTCTATTTTTCCTTCTATATTTTCTCTTATGCTTATTGATCATGGTCCTATTTTTATTCATGGCTCCTCCCCTATGCCACATTTTCCTTTTGATTTATTCACTTACACATTATACATTAATCGGAGTATTGAAAACATCTGAATTTTGGTCCTACTTGTCATGAAAACATATGCCAATATGAGGCACTAACTCACTTAGGCCTCACCACTTATGACATCATACCTTTACTCAAACCACATGATAAATATCAAGGTCATATATTTGTCCTAGAAACTTATGGTATAAGGGTATTTTACATGTAGGTGTTAGTTACACTTGATCCCCAAACCTCTCCACTTACATTTGGATAGCCTTGTCATTGATATGCATAATATTGTTCTTACTTATCCTGTGGACTCTAGGAGAATTTTTATTCATAATAATTCATTCCTTTATTACACTCATAATTTGTCATGATAGAATGCACATAAGCACCATGATACACCTTTTACTGATGAATAATATGTCATGGGAATTGTTGGTTAAATATTTTGTCAAGGAAAAAATGTGGGTTTTCATCAACGATCATGGGACAAAGTTCATCCTCTTGGGAATAGGGAGGCTCCCATTTATTAAAAAATGTAAACTATGCACACTAGAATAATATCTTGGGTGGCCAGGGAATGTGTAGAAACACCCTTTTTATGACTACAAAACTAGACTAGAGAGGGAAAAATTTGTAGATAGGTGTGGAGAGATAAATAAGAAGGGGAATTGTATCGAACACAAATTTAGTCAACTATAATTCAGAGGCGATTCTAGTTTCAAATGGAGGATGCATGCAAGCACAACACAACATCATGGCAAGACAATGAAACAAAAAATATAAGACAAATATAAATCCTCATCAATATATATTCATTCCAAAAAGAAGGCACGAAGTCCTTCATATTCTTGCAAATGATAGCATGTGCTTAGCTGAGTGATAAAATGAGAATGGAGGAAAATTTCTTAAGTAGGAAATAGAAGAATACAACTTGTTAGAGGGAAACAACTTATCCCTTTAGAATGGAGAGAGCCTTACAATTTATATCCAAATCCAATGATTCTTCACATTCTCATGTGACCTTTTAACTTAAAGTGCAATCTCAACAAAGAAATAGAAAATTTAAGTGACTAAAATTCAATTTTAAAAAAATTGTTTCACAATGGAAAATTAGAATGTTAGAGAGAGAAAATAAGAGAGAGGAGACGTAATTAGAAGAAGATGTTGCAGTAAGATGAAGTTATGTTCTTCCTTCATTGTGGAGATGTATTTTGCAACTTGATATGATCTTCCTTCTTGCTTCTCTGATAAGAGCACATATTTTCTTGGAATTGGAAATTATACTCCACATATTATCTCGATCGATCATTTTTGGTCATGCTTGGGAAATTGTCATTCAACTCTTCATCTCGGTGAGCAATGGTAGGATGTAAAAATTAACTTGTTGTCACATGAGAAAAAAATAATCCTAAAAAATCATCATGAAGAATGAACTCACACCATGCATGCCCCGAACTTGGTAACCATGATCTCTTTTATAGTTGACAGTATCAAAGATTCATGAGAATCCTTGGTGAAAAATAACAATCCTCTGAAATGGAAACAATTCCTCTTTGTGAGATGACACAAAGGAACAATTGAATGGAAAATGTCCTCCTAAATAATACAATCACTTCTTTTGATGCCTCTTGAATAGAGAATGGCGAGGAAATAAAGAATAAACCACAACCATGGTTCCCATCATGGAATCCTTTAATTTATTCAACTAGATGTTTTATGCTTAATAATCCTCCTATGCATGCTAACTAAAGTTAACAAATGAATTTTTGTTCTTATCCAAGTGCCCTTAATGGTATTCAATGATGATTTTGGTTGCAACATGGATGTGGTCATTACTGATGAAGAACTCATCCAAATCACTCAACAATGGATTCATTTGAAATATATTGCCGATAGGAAGTGATGCTCAATTTTTTAGACAATTATCTCACTTGGATAAACGAGAAAGTGCAAAATTCAATGAATTAGGTAGGATACTTATAGATGATGCAATCCTCCTTATATGAAAAAATAATCCACATAATCATGCAAGAGATAGCTCAAATGAAAGGTGATTTTAAGAGGAACACTTTCTCAAAATTTCAGGCAAGTTGGCTCACTAAGTCACTGAGAAAATGCAAATAAATTTGAAGAGGGTAGATTCTAAGAGAAAAATAGTTGATATCTAAAAAAACACTCAAAATAATCATACAAGAGATATATCAAATGAAATATTATTTTAAGAAAAACACTTTCTCCAAATTTCAAGCAATTTGGCTTGCCGAGTCACCGAAAAAATGCAAAACAATTTTCAGTTTTTATGGAAAAAATGGAAATCTTTAATTGAAAAATTATTCCTTGAAAAAAATTAAACCATGCCATGATAGACCTCAAGTGGTAGATCATCTGAAAGGTGTTTTCAAATGGAGCACTTCAAGAAATTTTTGAGATTTACTTCACTGCAAGATCACCGACAATGAGTAAAATTTATTTGAGGAAAATGAAGTTTTCATGGTTTTCTCCATGAAGTTTTTCTAATTTCAAGTTAAGGTGTTTTTGGAGGGAAAAATAGCTTTCAAAAAATGACTAAAGTGGAGATGGATATTTGGTTTTACAAATGCAAAGTGGAATGTGCACCCACTTTGCATTCTCCACCTCAAAAATGCATCTCCACTAGGATTGGGTGCACTTTGGTGGTGAAATTCCACCTCCAAAGTGCACCAAGTACAAACGGGTTTCCAAAGTGTGACAAGGAAGAAGGGTGAGACCCACACCATGCAAAAACTTGATGAATATTCTATTTTCCATTACTTTTTGACTTTTCTTGATCAACCAATGAGATGGAGTCACACTTTAGAAGATGGAGTTTCAAAGTGGAGAATGCAAAGTGCATTACACCTCCAAAAGGCCGTTAATCTCCCAAAGTGTGCTAAGCGCACTTAATGACATCATCATGTTAATAAAGAATTAGATCACATAGTGAAATTTTTTCCATGAGGTCCAAAATTTGCCTATTTGGGGCGTATAATATTTTATTTATTTTGGAAAAGGGCCAAAAATCCAATGAGATAATTTAGAAACTTTGAAAATGAGTTATTTATAAAATTTTAGTCAACTTACCACTTTTTCCTAGGAATGCACACTAGTGAGATGAATTTCGTAGGAGTTTGAGATAAGTATGAACCAAACTATTACTTAGGTCATGAAGGGGTTCAATGTGCTTCAACTTGGATCTTTGTTAGGATATTAACTCCACTCGAGGTGCCCGAAACCTTTTGTGTAAGTTTCATTTTCAGGAAAGACCACTCGTGCCTTGGTTTTGGGAAGCTTTTTATTTTCCCAAAACTTTGTCTTACATATTATATTGTGTAATAGACCATGTAATATTTTTGATGACTATTATTTTAGATCCCAAAACCACCGGAGTTCCTAAAACATTTCCTAGAAGTTGACCCTTCTTTAATGTTCACACACTCATTTTCCTCACAAATTTACTTGAGAGAAAGCTTTCCCAAGACCATTCTAAAGCTCACATAATCTCTTTTAAACTATGTCCTAGAAAAATTTGATACCTTTATGTTGACTACAACCTAGAATTCTGAAACCTTTCCTACAAGCTAGTTTTTGAAAAGAGACAATTTGTTTTGACAAGTTTGACCGAAAAGAGGAAAAATTTCAATAGGGTTGTCAAGTAAAATACATTAACATTTTACATGCAAATAGGCATGTATGTATTATGTCTTAAGGGAATATTTAAAGATAAAAAATATATTTTTCATATTATGCATCTAAACCAACTCCCTTTGAGTACAACTCATATTTATAAGACTTTCTCGGTGAAATTGCTTAGATCACCATGACATTCAAAATTAGGGGGCATACCATTTCCCCGTTTCTATCCAATGATGCACTATTGTTCTAGGTTTAAACAAGATTGTTAAGGGCGTAATTACCTATGTGAACCTCACATTTCACACATACATTGGGGACAACCTTCCTTCCCTTCCCTAGTCATATTATTTCATATTCTAATAATACAAAAAATGTTAAGTTATTTGTAAAAATACAAAAACTTAGCTTAAATCTTGGTTGATGTATGTTTTCTTACTTATACTATTCCAAGTTACATTTTTACTCTCATGTTACTTCGATTCATAGTATGCTCTATCCTTTCACATATACACACATGCATTCACATGGTTATTTGAGGTGAATGCAAGTTATCACACGATCCATCTTTGCTCGACACTATTATTTACTAGTCTCACCGAGGCTCTTGGGGGTATCCACCTTCCATACCTTTCTACATTTAGTCGCTATAATTGCAATATTTACTACTTTTATTCCTATTTTCAACTATACATTGTGACATACTATCAATTATTCTAACATGCTAACGGGTGCTTCATGTGTAGCATTTGTCTTATAGGCTCACTTCCAACCATGGTTATCTACTTTTCTTGTGTCTTGTGCCTTGTTTTCCATTATTTGTGGGATATACCCTATGCTTGATTAATGTTTTTCTTGTATGGCCTTGAAAAACTTGAGTGTCTTGTGCATCATGAGTGGTGTCCTGTTAAAAATCTCTTATCACATATTAAGCCAAGCAACAAAATAAAATATGAATTAGTTGATTAAATGACAGATCTCACAGCTAAAAACATGATCCAAGTGGCGAGATATCATAGTATAGCAACATGGCACTCACTGATTTACGAGGAAAACTATTCTTAGTATGCCCTTTTACTTCACAATCTATGAACCAAAAACCACTGCGTGTCTCATGTGTTGAATTAGCTGATAATTTATCTAACTATTTCACCATTGATGTAATCCCGAGCCTCCAAAATAGGATAACTCCTATGTCTACACTCCCAACTACCTAAGTGTGTAGAGCTTCTTAAAGTGCCTCACGTTGATCTGTATAAGTCTTGTGTGAGAGCACCCTTCTGAAAGGTGTGATCAGTCCTCCAACGAACCATTGAGCATGTTGGCTTGGGTGAATGTCATAAGATAACTTTGATAAGAGGGTCTTGAATCATGCATCATACTCCCGAACACTCTCAGTTGTGCCCTACTTTATGTCCTTGGTCAAAGCGCTGATGCTCTTCTACTCAAACTCAGGTATATAAAACTATGCTAAGAAGGCATCACACATCGCAATATAGTCTACACAAGTCTGGTTTGGATCAAATTTCTTGTACCAACTATGTGTGTTCCCTTGCAATGTAGTTACAAACTAGATTTCCTTGCGTTGTGGATCCATAATCTCCTTCCCGCACTATAGTATCTCACATATATGCACATGCTTAGATGCATATTCTATTCCTCTTTATTATAGGAGACAAAGAGACATCTCCATATTAATTTTTCGGGGCTAGTGTGGACTGTGCCCACGAGATCCGAGCTTGTATTACCTCTCATGTTTACTCCACCTCTAAAACCACTAGATCTGCTAGATCCTACACCACCGATCCTCCCGATCCTCCCCCATAGTAGGTTCCAGACTAGAGGATACACTACCTTGTGTTTGAATAGTTGTGCTAAAATGAACTATTATAGTCTACAAAGTTGTGCTACTTCTAGACATGACACCAATGTTCTCGCATGCCCAAGTTATGTGCTTTGATGACACGCTGCACAACATACCTCCAACTAGACTTCCAAATAACATAGATGATGATTGAGCCACCATAGATGAATAAGATACTTGATTAACTCCCCGAACTTGACTACAAACTAACTCTATTTATCATTACTCTACGACCCATACTATCTCGCTTAATGATAGTTGTTGTAGAAACTGGAAAACTAAAGCGTAAAGGCTAGGTCACTAGGTAGGATCATATGCGTTCTCGTGGTCAATGTAGCTTCCACCAAAGTGCGCTCTCATATACGGTTGAGAGGGTTCCCTACCATGCTTTCCCAAATGGGGAGTTTCGGATGCTCCAGTCCATGTCCTCTACTTGATCTCTAAATCCTTCACGAGCCATCTCTCTCCACAATGCCATTTGTTTCACAACTTCATGCTCCTTCTCCAAATCCCTCTCATGTGCCTCATTAAACTTAAGCCACATTTCTTGTCTCTGCCTTTCTACCACTAGGTCCACCATCTTTCACCACACCTACTCCTTCCCTCGTGCATGGTGGGGTTTAGCTAGCCATAAGAGAATGTTCCAAATCCGTGGTCACAATCAATATATTAATTGCTAAAGGAATACTACGTAGGGAAGATCCTCTAGGTTTGTGCAAGAACTAGAACCGAGAAACCTTTGGACAAGAATAAGTAGAAACCATGTACTCTATAATATATCTATTCGTAACACCAATCCACCAATGATCTCCAACGTGTGTCCAAGTCGATATGCATCATACAAAGCATGACATTATTCCCGTGTTCAAACAAGTGTACAAAACCTCTAATTTATCTTCGATGTAGTAGTAACCAACCACTCATACAACTCTATAGGAAAAATGATTAAGAATGTATCATATAACTCGTGATACAGATTTTGTTCAACCCATGCACATGGATTAAAATTAGGTCCAATGCTAAATGCAGTGAGCATAATATTCCTCCAAATTGTTGAACCACTCTTCAATATTATCCAAGGTCAACCAAGACATCTTCATCATGCAACATCCTAATAGAAAACTAAAAATAAGTCCTAACAACGGAGCCAAAATGTAGCCTAGATTTTACCACCAACAACCCAATGCACGCCGACAAATCACTCATCCCGAACCGAGTGCTCACAAAAATCATGCAAGGGTACTAGGTTCCTCTTTTATGTTAGCTTGTTCTAGAAGTTAGCATGATTATACAAATATTCCAGATCCATAATAGATAACCAATTATATATTACAGTGCATAAACCAGATCTAGATCTTAACCATTAACATGAACAATCAAACAAGAATCAAGATTAACTTTACCATATAAGAACCATTCACAGATGTGTCTACAATCAATATCCAGCCACAAAGATCCATTATATTAATACTACAAAACACAAAAGCTTCATACATCCATAATATAGTCACCATAGTCATGTACACTCACAAAATCATAACATAACACTAACAAAACATGGAATTGTCTAAACCATGCAAATCAATACATATTTAAAGGTAGTGGGGACTTTCCCTTCACCACCCATGCACCTTTCAAAAATAAACTACATGCTAATAATAGCCATGCGTCCTTACATGATAAATAAAAGACCATGCAAGATCACTAATAATAGATCATCTAATAATACAAAAGTGGTATAATCTTATTAATCACCTCAAAACTATGCATAACGCTTGATCTTCTACTTGTCCAAAATAGCCTTTGTGTGTTCTTCAAGTCTTCTAAAAAATGTGCTCCGCACTCCATGTCCAAAATTAGCCCCAAATTGGAAAATGACTAAGTCTTGATTTCATGATTTCCTTGGCATGCCCTGTTTCACTATAGTTCCACATGCATTCACATGCCCTATGCCCACGTGCCCAATCCTTATGTGCCTTTCATACTTAGGTTGTATTTCATCAGCCCAACATTACCCCACACTAATTTCATTGCCATCCCCTAAAAATGGGTAATCATAACTTATGTCTCAATGAAAAATAATAAAGAATGAAATAATATTTGTACAAAGAATGAGAAAATACTTGGTGCACTACTCTTCCACATGTAGAATTAACTTAGGATATTTTACTTTGATCTCTTCCTCTAATTCATTCCAATCACTTAGCGCTTTATTTTATTTATCCAGAATGTCTACAAGTACTTGCTTTCATCTCATCAAGGGTCATGTTCTCACCTTCATTCTATAGCACTCTGAGAATATGGCCATGCTTGAGACCATTCCATCCATAACATCCATTAGGCTTTGCTATTGATTTCCTAATGTCCTTTATTTTATCCTTCTGCGGGTCATGGGTTCTTTGAAGCGCATCACGATTCTCTTCTAACAAAGTAAGCCTCTCCACACATGTCCAAGTGTTTCATTATTTATTGATTTCTAGAACCTCATTCTCTTCTCCATGGTTCTTGTCTTGATAATCAAATTCGGGGCTGTGCACATGTCCAATGCCAAATATGGTTTCTTTAGTTCATCTTTCAAAGTTTATAGTATGGATTCATAACTTGTAATTTTCCACGCAATTTTTTTGCCTTAGCCTTTTGCGCATGTTCTAGAAATCCTCAAGTTTTGGCATCCTTATGGGCCCTTCATCTAACACCATATGAACTAAGGTGCGTAAGTAGTGTAAAGCGAGATAAAAATCTTGTGTAACTTTTTTTCCAACCCCGATCTCTTCTTCAAAATCTCGTCCCCAATTTGTTCGGCCATTCTTAGTATCGAACACACCGTCCTTCAGTTGTATCTTTTTCTTTTGTTAGGAACTTGATCTCAATATCCTTGTCCTTATTATCTTCCAAGAGTTCCCAAATATTTTCCCCTTTTCTACATTTTTATGTGTAAATTCTGTAGATACCTTTGTTAAAGCATTGTTCACCTATTCATCGACATCACCGTAGGATTAAGTGTGACATGGCATGAGTGTGGTGCCTTTTTCAACCTATGCGATACACATGATTCTTTACATACATTAAAGTTAGGATCATCCATATGAGTCTCGCATACTCCAAGATAGCTATTTTCGTGTGTGTGTTAGTTGTCATGTCTTTATCCATCAACTCCCAACCATAAAGGTCTTTAGGTTCCAAAGTGCTCTGGAACCACACGCATATGATATTGGTTGGGTCATCAATGTACCCAACTATTGGCATCTCATAAATTTCTTCCCCCTTTCCTTTCCTCAAACACTTGCTTTTTGGGGTGTACACTCCCAAATCCAACACTGGTCCTTTACCTATATTTGTAGTATGGGGCGTGCTTGAAGACTCACCCTTATATATTTCTAACTCTGTTTCCTTTAACTCCTCTATGTCCTTATTCAGTTCATCTTCCTGAGAATCTTCTACATCCTCAGTCTTTTCTGGAGTATTCAATGTGCTATCTTCAGATTTATCTTCCTCATCATCCTTCAGAGGAATGTACTTGTGCCTTTTTCTTTTCCTTCTACCTTCAGTAGTCTACTTTCAAGGGGTGTGATGTCCCTATGCTCCGAGTCCTTGTTCTTCTTAGGAATATTTTAAACCGAGGTTCCTCAATAGTTTTTTCTATGTCCACCTCCATTGTGTTGGTCTCAACACTTCATCTTCTTGCTTTGCAATGGAGGGGTTACCTCGTGCTCTCTTTTCTCTCCAACAGTAGGTTGTTTTCTACCCCTGTGCTCTAAGCCACCACTATCTTCCTGAAGTTCTTATTCCTTTCCTTCTTCTTCTTCAAGGGGAAAGGTGTCTTCTTCATCTTGTAATGTGCCCAAGGTATGCTTCCCTTTGGTGGTCCAGGGAGCTTGAATTCATTCTCAACATACTTCCCATTTTCTAACCTTGGTTTGAGGTTAATATACATAAGGGCTACTCCAGACTTCCCAATAGCCAAAATTATATCCTTCATGTTGATATCATCTAAAATAAAATTTTCTATATATGCAGACTTACTTGGATAAACATAAGTTTTCTTGAGGGTGTGGTACCCACAATCTACCTTTTCCACGTTAAACAACAACCTAAGCGTGTCCAAGAACTTGTATAAAAATACTTGAAAGTAGTGCATGGTGAAGGCGTATGGGAGCTTACACCAAGGGCTCCACTTTCCATCTTTCATGCCAAAACGTGTGATGCGAAGTGTTGATATACTACAAACTATACTTGTTTTCCCAATATCATAGGAAGATCCTTTGGTATTCTCCATTCCTCTTCAAACACAACATGGAGGTGCTCATACCACAACTCTGCTCTCTACTTAAAGGGGCCACTCATGGTCCCATCACATGTGTACTTAGAAAATATCTTTGCAAGAGATTTCTTCTCCTCGGATATTGCCAAATTTTATCCTTTGGCCCATCGGGCACTCCAATTTCAACAAAAATAAGTGATAGAAGTATCATGAAAAAAATTATTTTATCACCTTCATGCACTTATTCAATGATAGTTTTAGCAATATAACCAGCCAAATTATAAACCACTTCTTTCTGTCATCTTCTTCACCACATGCAACCATGCCTTGTTTACTACGCGACCAACGCTCTTGATTGTTAAACTTAGTCAGGAGGTGCACTTACCACCACCGTATAACTAGATACTTCACAGTAACTTAGGGATACCCATCATGTGCCCTCCTTCATATATCGTAGTGCTTTCTTTTTTTTCTATCACCTCTTTTCAGTGAGGTCACTACTCAATTTAGTACCCGAACTCCTTAGTCCTATCAAACTCCCAATCAAGGGTGTGGTGAGCCTTATTTGTCCCCAAAAAAATAAAATAATTCCTCATGGACTCTGCTCATCAACCACTGGTACAAATTCTCTAGTTTTCTAAAGTAAGGGAGATCATATAATTACAAAACTCTTTCCTTTTCTAACAACTTTTTTGCCCACATCATCATATACCATGACCATGTCATTCTCTACCCTCAAAGTTGTCTTCACTATTAGCAACTTGTCAACTCATCTTTATTATCTTGGTTCTTGTGGTTATATTCACTTACTTTACGCTAGTGAATTTGAGAATCCCAATCGCAACCCATAAAAACCCCTTATAGTTATTGCATCTCAGAAAAATGGCTTTCGGAGAATCTTCTACTTCAACCTCGACTTACTTCTTCTTTCCTTTCCTTTGGCCACTCCAGGTGTTCTCTTTGGTGCCATAGGAACAATAAAGGTGTGTTCTTTCAATAGATTGAGCTTTGCAATTCTAAATCCACATGCCGTAGCTTAACTCCATGTGGCCTAGATCAAATCCAAACCCTAACAGTTGATTTCTCCTTCCCGCATGCCTGTGTGTCACTCAAACACCTTCTCTAATGGAGTTTCAGATACTCTCCTACATAAATATGACAAATCCGACTAGTTCGTAGCTCTCTCACACTTCACAAATTGCTTGCTAGCTCACTTGACTTCAACTCACTCAAATGCTCTTGATCGCAAAGGTAAAAATGATTTCCCAACACCTCCTTATATAGATTTTTTGAAATTTTCCACATTTATTTCTCTCCACATACCACCATACTCCACATTAACTTGGCGTTTCTTTCCTTTTTTCCCATGCTACAGTGATAAAACCTTTACACGCATACTAATCCTAGGCTAAATACCTCCTTTTGCACACCTCCATGTGCCAAAGTACTTCACCACTACACCTTTAACCAAGTAGTTTCCACTACTACATCCTACCTCGTGTTACACTATGTGTCCATTCATCCATACATGGTCTTCAATCATGAGCAAAATTTCTCTATTCGCACCTTTACTTCAAGCACCTGCATAATATCTCTCTATGCATACCCATCTCTTAGAAAATTCAAATCTGGTCCATGTACCCTGTATATAATCCAATCCACACTAAGGGTATGTGTATTCCTCGTGCATGAAAACACTTACATAGTAATCAGCTTCTGCGCAAGCAAAGCACACTTATTACACAAAACAATGAACTAAATTGACAAAGCATTGCAATGATGAAAGGAAACACATATAAAGGAAATGCATTAAGGAAACCTAATCTAATGGAAATACTTCCTTATTACAAACACCAAGAAGACTTATTTATAGTAGGGCTTCAACCTACTCCCATTGAAGTAACCGAAACCGTGTCCCATCCAATGCCTCTCTAACTAGAAAGTGCCTGAATCAAGTATATAAGTCATAATATACGGTCCCAACCAATGCACTTTAAGCTTTCCATGGTGGTGCAAAAAAATTGAGTCATAAAGAAGAACCATTTGTCTAACTTCAAGCTTCTTATCCTTAATATGCCTATCATGCCATAAATTTTCCTGCCTTTTGTATTTTGACTCCATCGTGCTATAATGTGCCTCTCATCTAACTACATTAGTTTATCAATGTGCTCTTCAAGTGCTTGCTCATCATCCAAACCTCCTGCGTGTGTAATACGCAGAGAAGGTAACATGAATTCCACTGGTAGAACAACCTCCATTCCAAACACCAATTGAAAAGGTGTGGCCTTATTCAACCTCTTGTAGGTTTCTACTGTATGCCCAAAGTACAATAGAGACTTTATCATCCCAGTCCTTCCTTCCAACATCAAAAATTTTAGTCAATGTGTGGCTCAATATCTTGTTGAAGGCCTCAACAGTTCCATTAGCATGAGGGTGATAGGGTGTTGTTTTATGGTGTGCAACCATAAATTATGCTAAGAGTATCCTGATGGTATCATTAAGGAAATGAGTACCCCTATCACTTTTCAAAATTAATGGGCATCCATACATGCTAATAATGTTTTCCCATATAAACCTTGCTTTTTAGCTTCTATGAAATCATTTTAGGCTAATTCTTCCCACCTTATAAGATAATTCTTATAAGTTATGATGTAGTCCAATCTATTCCTATGCACGGGTGGGGAAATAGGACCCACAAAGTCAATTTCCCACTTCTTGAAAGGTTCTGCACTCGCAATCAACCTTAAAGGCATTTCATCTCTATGCCCAGGCTTTCCAAGGCACTGAAAATGGTCACATGCCTTACAATATTATTTGTAATCCTTATACTAGTGTTTCCCACCACAAACCAACCAATAAAATATTACGCGTGGTGGTATCTCTGCATAATCTCCACCTGCAATACCACCATGAGCCTCCTCCATAATAGATTCATGCTCATGCTCAAGTACACACCAATGCAAAAAACTTTATCCCGACCTAGTTTGTATAAGTCTCCACTGATCAACATGTAAGGCGCGACGCATATAACAAGTTACTTCTTCTCCAAAGCCTTCATTACCTCAGGCACCACACCTATTCATAAAAAGAAAAAAATATCTTCTAAGTTAGAGGGCATGTGGTTAAATTTGAATAGATGTGCATCCGAATTGTGTCCTCAATACTTTACGTGTCCTCACCTGTATTAATCCTTGATAAGTGATCTGGTCCAAAATTTCTCTTTCTTGGCTTAACCACCACCATGAAGTCAAACTCCTAAAATAATAGAATCCAATGACATATGTGCCCCTATAGCAAATGGGATTTTTCACCAAGTACTTCAATGCCATGTGATCTGTATAGAAAATAAAAGGTGTTTCCAACAAGTATTGTCTAAACTTATGTAGTGTGTAAATCATGGACAATGCCTCGTCTCTGTAGTTGTATAGTTTTGTTTAGTTGGTGTTAACTTCCTACTTGTAAATAAAATAGGATGATCAACAATACCTTCTCTAGGTTGGGCCAATACCACGCCAATGGCCATGCCAGAGGTGTCCACATGCACATGAAAAGGTTTGTCCATGAAGGAAAGTGCAAAATAGGTGATATAATAAGCCTTTTCTTCATTTTTTCAAATGCGTGTTGTTGCACTTCACCCCAATGGAACTTTCCTTTTATCTTCAATAATTCCTCTAAGGGTGTGAAAATCTTAGCATACCCTTTGATAAACTTCTGTAATATCCCATGTGCCCCAAGAATCCACACACATCACTCTGTTAATAGGTTCCTCTAAGCCCAAAATAACAACCTTAGCAGGATCCACTAACAAGCCTTCCTTATAGATGATGTGTCCAAGAAAAGTCCCAAAAGGTGTAGCAAAAATGCACTTATTATTTTTTAGAGAGATGCTCAATTTCCGACACCTATCAAACATAAGCCTTAAGTTATCACAATGATCTTTACTAGCCCATACATTGTCCAATCATCCAAGTAAACCTCAAGAACTTATGAATAAAGTCTTGGAATGTTTGCACAAAATGCATATTGTAGGCGCATTATTCAATCCAAAGGGCATAACCATGTATGTGAAAATTCCCCATTATGTGGTGAAAGTTGTCTTCTCTTGATCCTCTTTAGAAATCCTTACTTGATGATGTCCTGAAAAACCATCCAATGAAGGAGTAGATCTCGCGCCCTACAATGCCTTCCATAATCTCCTATGTAAATGGTGTGGGAAAGGGATCTATTACACATGCAAAATTCAATTCCCTATAATCCAGAAAAATTATGATTCTCCCATCTTTCTTAATACTAATCACCATAGGGCTAACCCATTCTTACTCCTCAATGGAATCGATGATTCCAGAATTCAACATCTTATCAATATCTTCCTTTACCTTGACACACAGATTAGGATTCATCCTTTAAGGCATCTTCCTAACTAGGCGTGCACCTTACTTTAAATTGATTCTCATCTCACCCAAAGATTCATGTACCCCTTTCAATTTATGATAGCCTCTAGGGAACAAGTCCTGGAAGTCACACAACAACTCAATTATCTTAGCAACCTCAGAGTCAAACCAATAATCTCCAATGATGGCCTCCTTAGGTTCAACATCTATCCCAATGTTGACCTTCTTAGTTTTCATCAGCTCATGGTAGGCATGTGCCTTATCATCTGCACTATCTAAGACCTCATGCATACCCTTTGTATGCTCAACATCTAGATTCTCCACTTCTTCATCATCAATGACATAGACCATCTTACCCTTTTCTTTCTCTAGGTAGGTGCACCCAAGCTGTTATGAATTTGTCTCTTCCTCTTCAAATTTCACCTCCATGTCTGACTCTTCGAGTAACTCCTAAATAAGCTTCTCATCCTTTTCACTATCTCACATAGTCAAACACTTCATAACCTCGTAATGCCTCATTCACTAGAGGTTTAGTGGAAAAATAGTCAAAGGTCCGAATCATACCCGCTCTTCACTTAAGGGCTCTATATAAGTTGTAGCTTTCCCGTCTCACAAAGGAATGATGACGTGATATTCCTTGTTTTCCATAAACAACACATTCAAAGATGGCTGCAATGGTGGTCTCCCCATCTGAATCTAAATGTCCAAAGTGACTACATTCATTCACTTCGCACTGTATCAATCAAAATGCTACTCAAGAGCCATCCATTAACAACAACATTCAAAGTGATCTCTTTTTCATAATCCAATCTATGAGGAGGTAAGTTAACATGCAAAATATGTCTTTCACACCCAAATCCAACGTGCAGAGTATTTTTCCTTAGCCATTCCCCAATAAAGAAATGATATTTTCTTGTAGCAAGATCTTGTAAACCTCTCGTAGATCATCAACATCCATTTGAGGGAACTCAATTTTTTTCTTCTCGTTCTAACTTCCGCGTCTCTTCCTTCAAACTTTGTATCTCACCCTATAAATTACTAATTACCTCCATGGTTTCTTGATAAAATTCCTTTTGATGCATAGGGTCTGGATACTTTACATGTAGCACCTCCTCTTTTGTAATGACATGCTTCTAATTTAGAACTTCCTAGCGCAGCGTAACCTCAACACATGTAGTGATATTTATAAGTACCAACTCGTTCGGGCACCAACTTTGACATCCACCGATATTCCAAAACACATTATACTCTAACCATTCCCATGCCCTTGTTATGCTTGTGCTTCTTACTCAAGTGTTCATAAAAATCCAAGCATTCTTCATAGTTGTGGTTCTTTCTACAGAAAGAACAAATGATATTCTGAGGGAATTTGCACCTATAATGATTAGGGGATCCACATGTATAACATGTTCCTCATGGAAACTCACTTCTTCAACTGCCACAACCTCAACCTTTGATCCTCCATGACAACCTCTACTTCTTCCTTGGCCACCATCAAAACACCCTTCATTGTGATTATGCTCATGATGCTCACCTTGTTCCTTAGAATTATTTGCAACACTAGTCTATTGCACACCAATATGAATGACATTATGAATATGATCAATCAACCTGAAATTCTTAGTATTATGAGTGTTAGACCTGCAAATATTGTAGTAACAAGTCACATTCTTCCTTATCGTGCATTGCAACAATGAGAATCTATTTAAATCATGATCCAAGTGGCAGATCTTGCTATCTAGAAACATGACATGCACCAATTTACGAGGACAACTATTCTTAGTATGCCCTTCTACTTCACAATATGTGTACCAAATACCAGTACACGTCTCATGTGATAAATTAGCTGATAATTTCTCTAATTGTTTCACCCTTGATGTAATCTGAGCCTCTAAAAATGGGCTAACTCCCGTATCTACACTCCTAATTTTCTTAGTGCATAGAGATGATTCAAGTGCCTCGCATGGATATGTATAATTTTTGTGTGAGATTGTCCTTTTGAAAGGCGTGATCACCCCTCCAATGAGCCATTGAGCATATTGGCTTGGGTGAATGTCATAAGATGACTTCGATAAGAGGGTCTTAAATCGTGCATCATACTCCCAAACACTCTCAGTTGTGCCCTGCTTGATGTTCTTCAACACACTGATGCTCTTCTCGATCAAACTCGTATATAAAAATCTACTAAGAATGCATTACGTAGTGTAATGTAGTCTACACAAGTATAGTTTGGAACAAATTTCCTATACCAACTATGCGCGCATCCTTGGAATGTAGTTACAAAATAACTTGCTTTACACTCTGAGCAAGTAATCCCCTTCGTGCGCTATAGTATCTCACACATATGAATATGCATAACCGCATCTTCTATTCCTCTTGTATTTTGGGAGAGGAATAGAAATCTCCATATAAATTTATCGGGGCTGGTGTGGACCGTGCCCACCAAATCCAAAACATGTATTACCTCATGTGTTTCCTTTACCTCCAGAATCACCGGATCAACTATATCATGAGCCACCCGATCCTCTCGATCCTCCCCCATATAGTAGGTACATGACCAGAGGATGTACTTCCTTGTGTTCCAATAGTTTTGCTAAACTAAACTCCTACATTCTACAAAGTTTTTCTACTTTGAGATGTGACGCTAATGTTCTGCACGCCTTACATGTTGTGTTGATGACGCACCCGAAAACATACCTCCAAATAAAATAGATGATGATTATGTCACCATATATGAATAAACTACCTGATTAACTCCCAAAATTGACTGTAAACTAACTCTATATGTTGCTACTCTACTACCCACACTATCTTCCTTTACCGATAGCTATCGTAGAAACTTGAAAACTAAGTACAAGGGCTAGGTCACCAAGTAGGATCAGATGTGTGCCTACGATCCATATAGCTTCCATCGACGTGCTCTCATCTCGAGGTCGAAGAGGGTTCCCTACCATGTTTTCCAAAATGGGGGAGTGCCGGATGCTCTGCTCCACGTCCCATGCGTGAACTCTAAATACTTCACGAGTCATCTCTCTCCATAATTCCATTTGTTCCTCAACTTCGTGATGCTTCTCAAAGTCCCTCTTGCATGCCTCATTAAACTTAAGTCACCTTTCTTCCCTCAACCTTTCTCGACGCTAGGTCTGCCATCTTTCACCACACCTTCTCCTGCCCCCACACATGGTGGGGTTTATCTAGCCATAGGACGCTATTCCAAATCCAGGGTCACAATCAAGATCTTAATCACTAAAGGAATAGCATGCAGATAAGATCCTCTAGGTTCACACAAGAACTGGAACTCACCAACCTTTAGATAAGAATAAGTAGAAACCACATACTCCATAATATAGCTATTTAGATCACCACTCCACCAATGATCTACATCATATAAAGCCCGAAATTCTTCATGTGTCCAAAAAGTGTATGAAACCTACAATTTCTCTTCAATGCATAAACAAACAACAAATCATGAAACTCTATAGGAAAAATGGTTAAAAATGTCTCATACAACTCATGATACAAATTCTGGTCAAACCACGTGTGTGCATTAAAATTAGGTCCATTACTAAATCTGTGAGCATACTCTTCGTCCAAATCATCTAACCACTCTTCACTACTCGACCAAGGTCAACTGATACGTCTTCATCATGCAACATCCTCGATAGACAAATGAAAAAGAGGTCCCAGAATTTGAACCAAAATGTAGCCTAGATTTTATCACCAACAACCCAAGGCGCGTGACACACATCACTCAGCCTGAACTGAGTGCTCACTCGAAGCGCGCAAGGGTACCAGGTTCCTCTTTTATGTCATCTTGTTCCAGAAGTTAGCATGATTATACAAATATTCTAGATCCATAATAGATAACCAATTATATTGCAGTGCATAAACCAGATCTAGATCTTAACCATTAACATGAACAATCAAACAAGAATCAAGATTAACTTTACCATATAAGAACCATTCACAGATGTGTCTACAATCAATATCCAGCCACAAAGATCCATTATATTAAATACTGTAAAACACAAAAGCTTCATACATCCATAGTATAGTCACCATAGTCATGCGCGCTCACAAACTCATAACATAACACTAAAAAAACATGGAACTGTCTAAACCATGCAAATCAATACATATTTAAAGGTAGTGGGGAATTTCCCTTCACCACCCATGCACCTTTAAAAATAGACTACATGCTAATAATAACCATGCACCCTTACATGATAAATACAAGAGCATGCAAGCTTGCTAATAATAGATCATCTAATAATACAATAGTGGTATAATCCTATTAATAGCTCCAAAAATATGCATGGCACTTGATCTTCTACTTATCCAAAATAGCCTTTGCATGTTCTTCAAGTCTTCTACAAAACATGATCCACACTCCATGTCCAAAATTAGCCCCAAACTAGAAAATGGCTAAGTCTTGATTTCACCCTTTCTTGGACACGCCTGTTTCACTATAGTTTGACACGCATGCACGTTCCCTACGCCCACACTCCCAATCCTTATGCACCTTTCATACTTAGGCTATATTTCATCGGCCTAACAAACCACTTGACCCACTTTTTTGATGCTCGAGGTAAAACATCAAAGTAATGTTTCCAAACATTTGTTAACAATTTTAGTTTGACCATCTATTTGTGGGTGATATCTCAAACTCATCCTCAATTGGGTACCTATCCTATATAATTTTTTTTTCCACAAATGGATGGTGAAAGTGACATCACAATTTGAGATAATGGAGGATGGGATATCATGGAGGTATAGTATTTGGTTAATGAATATTTGCGAAATGGTTGAGGCCATATATGGGTGGGATAAGGAAAAAAATTGGCATACTTGGATATGTGATCCATTACAACCAGGATTATTGACTTTCCCCTATTTAAAAATGCCTTCAATGAAGTCCATGGAAATATCAATCCAGATCCGAGTTGGAATGGGTAAGGGTTGTAACAAACTTGGGGTTTCCACAATTTAACCCTTTTTATATTGACATGTATCACATTCCACCACAAATTGTTTGATGTTTTCCTTCATTCCATTCCAAAATAAGTTCCTACAAACCCTCTCACAGGCTTTAAAAAATATGAGTGACATGTAGATGGAGAATCATAGAGCTCGATAAGAATTGCATGACAAATCTCAACTTTAGATGGTAACACCAAGCCCCATTATACAAAAATAGGTTCTGTCCTAAGAGTAGTGTGGGGATGAGGTAGGGTCATATGCCAATTGTTGGGTGAGGTGTTGCATGGTTTGTTCTTTTTCCCACTCTTGTTGGATTTGTGGAAGCCATGCTGGTATTGGTATAAATACTACACACAGGGATACTTGATCCTCAAAAGTGTGAGATAGAATCAACAACCACATTGTCTTTTCCTTTATTATAGGTGATCTCATAGTCATACCCCATAATCTTGGAGACCCACTTCTATTGAGCAAGAGATGAGACCCATTTTTCAAGGAAGTACTTCAAACTATGATGATCTATCTTGATGCAAAAAATGCCTTCCTAACAAGTATGGCCACCACTTTTGTACTACATGTAAAATAAATTACCATAATCTCCTTCTCATAGGTAGACATGACTAGATTCCTTCCCGAGAGAGCTTTGCTAGTGAAGTCAAGAAAATGACCTTCCTGGAGGTGAAAAACACTAAATTCATTACCGTGGACATCAATTTTGATGATGAAATTCGTGGTGAAATATGACATGGCTATGACAGTGTACTACTCATAACTTGTTTTAAGGACTCAAACACTTATTTGGTCTCTTCATTCCATGTAAAAGTGTCATTTTACAACATGATTGGCAATAAGGATGTTATTTATCATAGTCATGGACAAATGTTCTATGGTAACTCTGTGAGACCTAAGAATTTGTGAAGGGTTCAAAGTGTTTTGGGAGTGGCCAAATTTTCATGGAATTGAATTTATCTCGGGTCTACCTAGACACCCTTTGTAGAGAAAATATGTCCCAAATATTCAAATCCAGTTTGGCCAAAGGAGTACTTGGAGCAAAAATAATTATCTAGGAGAAGTTGTAATGCCATGTTAATGTATTATAGATGATCAACCCAAGTTTTACTATAGATCAAGATGTCATTACAAAATACTTGGATGAAGCGGAAAATTCATCAAAAATTGGAATGTTGATGGGGCATTTGTAATCCCAAATGGAATGACTAAAAATTCATAGTGACCATCATGATTGTGAAAGTTTTCTTCAAATATCTTCCTCATGAAGGTGAATCTGGTGGTACCCTAAGTGGAGATCTAATTTGGAGAAAAAATGAGCACTATAAAGTTCATCTAGAAGCTCATAAATTAATGGAAAAGGGAACTTGTCCATGATAGTGATAGTTTTGAGTTATCTAAAATCAATGCAAAGATGCCATGAGCCATATTTTTGTAGACAAGCAAAAGTAGGGAGGAATATGGGCTTATGCTTTAGACGAATGAATCTCGCCTTTAGAAGTTCCTGAATGATATTTTCAATTTCTATCTATTGTAAAAAAGGATACCTATAGAGCTGAATGTTGGGAGGAACAATTCCTTGGAGGATATGGATACGATGATCTTCTAGGAATGGAGGTGGAAATCATTTGGGATTGGAAAAGACATGAACATGTTTGTCCAAAATAGCTTGTAAATATGCAGGAGTGCTAGAAGAGGTACGTGGATTTAGTTGGATAGAAAACAACTTAGCAATGACCCCGTGTGATCCTTTTTTAGAATATTTTCCATACGATGGGAACTAATAATACTAGTGGATCCTAAAGAAATACCTTTTAAGGTGTATTTTCTTCTATTTTCAGAGAAATGCATCCATAGTTTAGAGAAATCCCATAGGATGGGTCCAAGTGTGTGCAACCATTGAGATCCTAAAATGACATCACATCCACTTAGGAGTAAGACAAACATGTCAGAACAAAGATTATAATCTCCCATCACAATGTGAACATTACAACACTTTCCCTTACAAGGAAATATACCACCATTAGAAATAATAAATTCAAAGCTAAAGAAATGATAAACAAAGTAGTCTATTTGTTTGGCCATCCATCGATCAATAAAGTTATGTGTGCCACCTGAATCAATTAAGATGGTGAGAGGAATATTTTGAAATACCCTTTTATCCTCATGGTATGAGGGGTGGTGATTCATGTCGTGGGTATGAATTGAGACCTTTGGTTGAGAATCTTGAGGAGGGGATTCATCTAATGACAAATATTCTTCTTAGAATTCCTAGGCATCTTCATAATTGTCTCGATTCGGGAGGCGATTCAACTCCAAGAGGTGTAATTTTTGTTCCATCATCGATGCCCTTTAGTAATCTTGTCATCATAATTGTAGCATATGATTTTCTCTCTATGCTCCAGCATTTCTACTTCAGTAAGATGTTTGATTGTGGTTGACTTTGGGGGAGACATTATGGGAGCACACCGAGTGACTGGATTTTTGAATGAAGTGAAACTAGAAGGTTGACATTAGGATGTGATTTTATCTTCCACTAATTTGGCCAAGCCCAATGGTTCCATCATGGAATTGGGTTTAAACATATTAACTTTTGAGTGTATTTCCTTTTTGAGGCCACTAATGAAACAAATATTAAAAATTCATGTGACAAACCTTCCATGTGATTGGCCAATATTTTTAATTTCATCCGTAGTCATGGATTGAGCCTGCTTTTTCGAGTATGGTGAGTTTACAAGCAAAGTCATCATAAACACTCAATCCAAACTGATTTAGAATGAGAGATAATAACTATGGCCATATAATTCATCATGAGATTTTAAATACCAATGTTATCATTGGAGGGCTTCTTGTTCCAAATGAAAAGAAGTGATGAGGACCTTGGTGAAACAATATATATTGTGGAGATTGAATAATTGTTCTTCCCTATATATCCATCTAGTTGGGTATGTACCATCAAAGAAAGGAAAATCCAACTTTGGGCCATGTGGCATATTTGAAAAGAAAAATTGTGTTCGGAAGTGGTCTAAGTATGGATCTTCTTGTTGAGGATGAGTGTTTTTCTAATTCGGTCCTTGCATCATTTGTGTGAGCTCGACATTTGTTCCTTGAAGGCGATGATTTCTTCCTCCATATTTTTGTGCCTACATGGGTGAAAACCATGCCCAAGAGGGGTTCTAGGGTCTAGAAAATGTTTCTTGGAGTTATATATTAAATTGTTCAGCTCAAAAATATGATTGTAATGGTATAATTTATTTGAAGACCCAAAAAATTTTGGAATCATAGCACAGGGGCTAAAAACAATAATTTTTATGGGATTTTTTTTCAAAAAATAAGTTAGTGCTAGAATGATCACCATAACTCTGAAACTCGTAATGGTGTTGGTGCCCCAAGTGGGAGAAAATAACTTTTACTAATTTTTTAATTATTATAGTGGGTTTTCAAGTTGGGAAAGAAAAATAGGTATTCAATTCAAAAAAACAAGTCTAGTTTGCAAGTTGGTAAAACAAGTTGAGTTTTCAAGTTAGATGGTCAAGTCGGAAAATATGTCGGGAAACATGTCGGGAAAAAAGTCGGAAATAGGTCATGGAAACAAGTTAGGAGAACAAGTTAGGGAAACAAGTCGAGGAAATAAGTTGGAAAAGTAGGCTAGGAGAATAGGTCGATTTCAAAAATTGTGAAACAAGATAGAACTCCACCACATATGTCACTACAATTCCTCGAGGTCTTGAAAAATAATTTTTGTAGCTGAAGCGGTCTGGAAAGATCTTTGATACTAGATGTAATGCACCTCCATTATAGATAAAGCCAAACAACATAATGCAGTATGAATTAGTTTATTAAATAGAAAATATGAAAAACACATTACCATATCACAGGCCACTTCGAGGGGGAATCCTCCTTTGAGAAATCTTAATACAATAATATTCCCGAAGCATTTCTTGGCCTAAACACTCATTAATATACTAGTTCTATTATATAAACTGCTATAATCCATACATGCTTTGGATTATACTTAATAGCTTGTGGGATGACTTATAAAGCATACGCACTTGAGAACATCTATTACATTAATAATGCAAAGAGAAAGTAAGATGAATAGTCTTGATGCAGGTCCATGTATTCCACCAACTACTTATTGTATCTTTATGTTACTATATGTTTGAATAGTTTCTATTATATTATGTCATGATTATTTGTCAAGAACACTTTTTTCTATCTTTTTTTCCATTGTTTTGCATGTGTTATGGTTTTTATCATACACATTACCTATTCCCCTTACATGATTTCCTCTTCGATGTGTACATCAACTTCAAGTTCCCTCATTTGGGTTGTACTAGCCTAGATTCATCTCAAGTACCCCAAATGAGTGAGGGAAATCATCGAGTGATTATTTCACTCTCTCAATAGTTCAAAAGCCATGAAAAAATGGTACAATTTTTTTGACCAAACATGATCTAAGAAAATGGTTCAAAATCATTCATGAGCTAGAAATAGCAGAAGGATAAAATTTCCCAGATCGGACATGAATGGTAGGCGCTAGTGTCCCACTCCGGTGGTTTTTTTAGGGCTAAAAAACATTTGATAGTTATAACAAGTTTTCAATAAAATATTTGCACAAAATCCAAAGTGATGATATTCAAATCAATTTTACTATTTAGAACAAAGTAAAAAAATCAAGAGTGACATGTTTCATACTTTGGGTAAGGAACTAATTAGTCTTCTTTCTTAATTAATTTTTTTCTACTAGTATTCAAATAAAGAGTGACACCTAGGGCATATGCAAGGAAAACAATATGTATGGAATAATGGGTCATCTGTGGATAGTTACTATTGGGTTTGTTACCATTTGTAGTAACACTTATCCGTGGGGAAGCGTCAATGGGTGGAGAGAAAATATGACAATTCTTCCAACACTTTTCCTCTGGCCATAGGAAGCCTAAATCCATAGTATATTCAAATTTGTTCAAGAATTAATCATTCTCGATCCTTCCAAACTTCTCCAAAGAAACAAAAACACATAAATAATTCTATCTTTTCTCTAATGATATTTATGTATATTATATCCTTGATTCACTTATTTTTCATACATGAATGTAACAATAAGTAATCCCAAGCAAAAAGTTCTCGTAAAGGTGAAATTTAGTTACAAACAAAGGTATCATTTCAACTACGCACGGTCACCCCTAGGGTTTTATCCCTTCTTATACTCCATGATACACATTCTACAATCTCTATGTGGCACACACAATCTCCATTTGGCACATTATCAGCCTATAAATCTCTTCGTATCTCCACAAGGTACACTCTTCCTATCTACTTTATGGTGCAAAATAATTATTCACCAACATAAATGGGGAAAGTGTAGACACACAATTATGTAATTAGTACTATTACATCTTGCCTTTAGTATTTTAGTATATGCACAATTCCTAAGAAATAAAACTAGACATCAACAACACTTATTTTACTTTACTTTGAATTATTTTATCCTCCCATGCTTTTGTCCTTCGATTTTATGGAATTATCCCTTTACTTTTGGATATTTTACAATGTGTTACCTAACTCAGTACTTCCTATTTTATCTTTAAAGTGAATAGTAGGGACATGATCACCCATATGCTATTGTCCCCTCGGGAACTTATGACACTTTGCCTTGTTTTCTTATGTTTAAAATGCCACATTCATTGTTATCTTTTCTAAAACTTCTACTTATCACTTTCGGTCAACTTTTTAGTTGTTAATAATCTAAATCAAATAAAGGAATCACATATATAAACATGACCTACTAACTATTCTAAGGGAAAAGAGGTCAACTAGGCAATTTGGGCTATTACTTTTATCTACTGCTTGACAAAGAGTAATACTTGAAGACCGCATTTAGGCTTCATTATTTACTGCATAAGAAGGAAAAAGTTTGAATTCCATCACACACATTCATCTTGGGGAAATTAGTTATAACTCGTTATCTTGGTGTGACTGACACAAGGTAAAACTAGCTTCAAGGGATATGATTTTATTACACACACACACACCATAACTACATTGATTTTGAAATGTAGTGCAAAGCTCATGTGATGATCATTGGGGTGACCACCGAGGTCAGTTTGAATCAAGAATATACATATTTTATTCCATCTAATATGTTCATGAGCCTTATATAGGTATCTAGGATTTGTTTTGCAGTACATGTGTAATAGGAAAACCCTACGGTAAATTTAGAGTGGCACAAAGTGAAGTGAATGCGACATGACCAAATCCTGAAAAAGACTAGATTTAGACTCATTGCTAGGACACTAGCACCCAATATAAATAATAATTCCAAAGACAGTCATGTCCTCATCTAGGTGCTACTATATAAAAGACTTACAAATATCTATTCTCCGGATGAAGCACTTTCATTGCATCTAGCCTATTCCATCATTATTCCAACCCATATCTAGTAAAAAAAGTCAAGAATAAGCTAAGTCACTCTCATCCTCTAATCACTTATACTTGTTTTCCATTGCATGTTATATCTTGTATGCTTATGATATTATCTAATTGATCTCAGTCCTCTAATTAATATTTAATTTTATTAAATCATGTCTTGAAGGAAAACAACCAAATTCAACCAACTCGGCTCACAAAATTTGTTACAATTTAAGATCTAATTACTAGTTTTGGAACTTGTTAGTTTGTTTTAATTCTATGTATAATATATAATAGGTTAGGAATAATAAACATCTTATTTGGAGGTTGCAAAACCTTTTTGAAAGTCCTTTCTATGGTCACGTGGGCTAGTTTACATACCAACACAACTAAGACTGTGGAACGGTTTTAACCTCCAAGGTTTGTTCGATGGGTAAAGACTAGCATGATGCTTGGATTGATATATGATGATGGTAAATACATTATCCTATAAAATTAAACAAAATAGTCAACAAAAAGTTAGAATCACGCAATTTTGGTACATTCACCTAGACCCCTATAACGACAATGGTAATGAGAGTCATGTTAGAGGTTGTAAAACTTGTAATACTTTGAAAATATTTTTGGAATTTGAATGTTATGAATCAAAATTGATTGTGTTATCTCTCACCCTCTCTGATAATTTTTTACTATATTACTTGTGTAAAATAAAATGAGTGGTCTCTTTAATATCTCAATATATTCGAAAAGTATGGGAAGTAAATAATTTGTTATCACTCTCTAACTTTGAATTTATGTTGTGAGTCTCATTAGTGTGTTAGATAAAAGAGTTGGGTCTATGCTAGTGTTCTTTTTGACCATGATTACATGACTTTGCATGTTGTAGGTAGTGTGATGGAATATGAATGAATGGGGATTTTCAATCAAAATTTAATATGAAAGGTAATTTTTTATATCTTTAGAATACAAAATTTTATTTTTGGTCACTTTGAAATGCAACCTTGAGAATGGCATGATAACTCTCCTTTCAATTGAAAAAATGGAAACACTCCTAGGTTGTGGGTGACCTGTACAAAATCAAAGACACACCATAAACACCATATCAATACACTAACCATACACTAACCATACACACACACCATACACTAACCACACACACCATACACTAACCAAAAGTGACTGTATAAAATCAAAAACATTTCATAGGAGGGTTTGAGATGAATTGTGACAAGATAAAGAAGAGGCAATAAGTGGATCCACAATAGAATCCTATATACAATCAAGTTAAAAACAATCCATGACCTGGAAATTGACACAAAACTTCATGAAGGCATGGATATTAAACTATTAAGCCAAAGATAAACATGTATCACAAGATAGAATCAATTTAAAACAAAATATGCACTAAACACAAACTGTAGAAAGGTAAAAATAGCTCCTTTATTGCTCCAAGAGGTGGAATAAACACAAAAATCACTCATGACCCTTCCTTTCTCACCCAAAAAATTGAAGCTCTTCAAAAACATGAATGAAGAGGTAAAGATATATATATTTTACAATGCTATGGATTTTTATAGAAAATATGAGAGAGAGGAAGAAGGAAAAACTCAGACATGTAAGTATTCTTGCTAAAAATAGGAAAATCCATGTGCTCCCTACTTTTGTGCTCTAAAAATAGCTTTTGCGTGTGAAAGGCACATGTTTTGTTTTTCCTACTCCTAAAATATTCTTCATGCTTTACTTTTATCAAATTTGTGCTAAAATTAGAACCCCTTATTCCTAGAAATATGATAAACAACTTTTCATTTGCTTTGCATGCTTTTGTTCTATCATTAAAACTTATAGATGATAAAAAAACTCCCTTTCATGCTTTCATCTATTTTTAACTTTTCATGTATCACCTTTATCAAACTATGTTAAAAATAGAATCTCGCATTTGAAAAAGAAAAAGAAAATGTTTTCATGATCTGTTATTGGCTTGGCACTTAGATCCATCGCTTGTCTCATGCATTTTTATTTCTCAATTTTTGCATGGAATCTATGCCTCTATTATGTGGGTTTCATTTCCTTTGATGCATGACATTACACACAAGTTTCATTGTGTGTTGTGTGTTTTGGTGCGCAGGTTCTGTTTCCTTTTACTACCTTTGTGACCTTTCATGAATTGATTCCTTTGTGCCCCGGTGTTTCCTTCCTTTATCATGCACATTTGTGTGTGAAATATTGTCTCCAAATTGTTTTATGGGCCTAACTCCTATTTTCTAAATGTTACATGATCTCTTGCTTCATTACACAGTTGTGTTACCTTTGTGGATTTCTGTGGTTGTTATACTTCTGTAATGCGGTTTTGCGCATGAACCTCTGTGCATTTCCTTCATTTTGTGGAATTTTCATTCCTTTATTTTATGAAGTGTGCGTAACTTTACGTGTGGGTATCATTCTTTGTTCCATGAATTTATATGTTTATTCCTTTTTCACACAGTCCTTTGCGTGTATCCTTATTTTATTGTGCGGCTGTGTTTACTTTTATTAGTCGTAGCCTTTCACTATTTTATTCAATGATGTGCAAAAATTGTCCCCGTATGCTATGCATACTTTTGTGAGGCTTTCTACGTATGTTTTTTTCCTACTAAAGCATGCCAAACATTGTTTCTTCTCTAATTTTGGCTTTTCCCACCAACCCAAAAATTACTTAAGTATGAAACCTGAAAAGTGATTTGAATAAGCATAGGAGCTTATTTGAATAATAATATTGTCATTTTGTGTATTACTACCTTTTGTTTGATGTGAAAGAAGAATAAATTTACTATAACTTGTATGCATTGTAATTGATTGAACTATGAATAATCGTGCCTTTGATCCACTCTGAAAGGAAAAAAAAGTTAGTTTATATTGTATATACATTAAAATTGATATGAAAGCATGTTTCTATTTGGTGTTTTTATGGTTTAGATACATCGGTTAACCTTGTAGTTCCCCTGCAACATTATGAAATAAGTGGTCATAGAGTAGAGCACTTGAAACATGGAAACTAAAATAATCCTCTAAACCATGATGTTATGTGTTCCTCCTCTTAGTTGGGTCGTGACTAGATAGATAGACCCCTATCATCATATGAGAGGACTTTGGTATCTTCATCAATAATTATCCAGACGTATGCATATGAAGAGATTACTAATGTGACAACTTCTTTACCATGAGAGAGAGACCTTTGTTAGATAATATAACTTTTATCTTTCTCTGCGAGAATGGGTGTTGGGTGTTTGAACAAGGATTGAGGTCCCTTGAATCCTTGGGTCTATAAAATTTAAACCCTTGAGGGAAATGATAACTTGCTCCCTAAAATTTTTCTACCATCGTTTCCTTCTTATATTAAGCTAAAATAGAAGTGTCATAAGTATCCCTCTCTTGTGTATAATAAGTGAATGTTGATTTGAATTACACCATATGAATTGAGAGTGGGGTGTTAATCCTAGGTGTTTTGCATCCATTCAAATTAATGAATAAAATACAACCACGAGGTGCAAAAATCTTGTGAGAAAAGGATATTGTTTTATCCTAGTGTTAACCCCATGATGGGTCATGGTCTTTACAAATCAAAATAAGTTAATCTTAAGACCTCTTAAGAGGTTATCAGTGGACAAAACCTTGAAATATATATACCAATGATTGGAATAGTGCCTTAGAAGACATTTTTGAATGCATAAAGTGGATTTGAGTTTTCACTTATAATATGTGGTTTAAACTTGGGTTTCCTAATAACAATAAAATGAATTGTTTTATGTGGGACCATGCTCCCTAGAATCCTAAATCCCTAAGTGGGAAATGAGTGCTATATGACTTGTATTTTTTTAAAAATGATGCCAACAAGTGATTAAAGTAAACAACGTAAATGTAATAAGAATAAAAGTAAATGAGTTGAATTTTGGTAACATAATCCCAACTAATAATTGAATTACAAAAATTAATTATGGTAAGGAATGAAAATAATGAGGTGTACTACTTGAGAGTAAATGCTTTTAATGAAGTGAGAAATATGATACGAGAACATATGTTCTTGGTATACGTCAATTGTTGTATGATCAACTATGTAAAACATGTAGCCTTTTACCACTATCAAATGGTACCTAAAATATGGATTCACAACGTGAAGTGAATTTTCCTTATCTCCTATAATCAGGTGGTCAAACTTGTATTACCTAATAATAGTTAAATGAATCATTCCCATGTTAGGACATATATCTTGGGAACATGAATTCCCTACTCATAACGAGTGCTACATGACTCGTGTGAAATTTAAATGATATAAAAATGGATAAAATGCTTAACATGTTTGTAATGTAAATGGAATAAAATGAGTGTATTCTTGGAAATTAAACATTATGATGAAGCAAAATCATAATTTGTAAATGATAACATATGTTCTTAATAAGAAACACATGTGGATAATACAATGATTTTAACAAAAATAAATTTAGTAGTGATGAAAATGCAAATCATGGGACCTATGTACATGGTTGTTAAGGTCTTTATTGTCTCTCTTATAGTCCTATCATTGTATTGTGTTTGCTCATGTGAAGTAAAAATGGTATTAATTATTGTTGTCTCATTCATGATATTGTATGTGCTTATGTATATTATTTTTCATCTAACCAATGTTAATACAAAAGGAGTAAAAATATATTTTTGATTAGGGTAAATGTGAGGGTTTTGAAGGACCCAAAACCTTGTAAAAAAAACAGAGGGGGAAAAGGAAAAGATGAGGAACACTCCCACATAACAGAAGGAGAAAAGAAGAAAAATCCACAAGATAGAAGAGAAGAAACTGTTGTAGTCATAGAGTCAGTAGCCAAGAAGATCCAGGAAGAAGAGAAGTAAGAAAACCTATAGTTGTAACTAAAGACAACAAGAAGGACCAACCAAGAAGGAAATAGAAGATGTAGATCTAAAGTAAGCTACTGAATGAAGAAGTGGAGACAACCACGAGGTAACAAAAAAATCAGAAGAATAGAGGAGAAGTGAAAAGATATGACTATCAATGTTTACCCTTCTTTCCCTTCTTCATGCGTACTAACCACCAATTCTCTAGAAGTTGTTCCTCCGAATCCAACATGTTTTTTAAGGCTAGAATCGGAGGGGATCTGATCAGTAATTTTGTTTTTAGAGGTATGGGACCCTCCTTATCCAAATTAGAATGATCGATTCATGAGGCCTCTTGATTCCCAGAGTAGGTCTCTCCCCCGGGTGAGAAAGTGCTACTGATTGACTTTCCATAGAACACTCATTGCTGCAGATGGAGATTGAGTAACAACCAATGAATCTACTTTCTTAATTTCTTGAGATTCTCGCTTTAGAATTTGAATCCTCCTCAAGATCAAGGATATTCCATCATTTGGAAGACTTTTTCTTTGTAGATTGAGCTTTCTTATGAGGGCAGGCAGACTGGAGATGGCTTGTAGACTGTAGTTCCTACATCTGAATGTTGTATTTTCATAGTCTAGAGATTGAACGTGGGACACATCACCCATTTTGAGGGTCATTTTATCTCGACAATCCTTTACTAAGGTCAAATTCAACAAAAAATCTAACATAAGTGAGTAACCCACTATGAAATCGTGAGTCATCTTGTTTTATGAATCTCCCTAAGAAATTCCCTATATCCTTTGCAATAAGATAAAATTTAGAGGGAGGTTGGGTAACCTCATCCAAAATGGGACATGCGAGATGGAGAAGGTAAAAGGGTCAAATTGTGGGAACCATGGTGTAGTGAACAAACCCGCAGAGCCCCAAAACCAAGGGCCCTCATTAATGACCCTATGATAATCATCCTGATCAATGAAAAGAATGATGAAAAAGCCTTTGGCATAGAAGAAATGATGAATTTTTTTGGTCCAATTGGAATGGATCCACAAGATAAGGTTATTTTTTGAAGTCTAGACACCATTAAACCTATAGGTGAGTGCCTTTTTCTCCAGATTTGTTTGTAAGGTCAGAGAGTATGCACTGGGATTTCCAGAGAAGTGTATCCGCATCTTGTTCCACAATGTAGGTTGGGGTAGGGGTAGCAAACTGCAGAAGCAAATGTAGCATTTTTAAACAGAGATTCTTTTAACGAAGCATTTTTACAAGCTCGGATCCTCCCTTAAAAATACTGACATGAAAATAAGAGAATCCATGTTAACCCCATAAGATCTTAGCAGGAGTTATTCTCTCAGAAACTTGCCTCCAAATGTAAGATTAATGAGATCTAATCTACAACACATTTTTAGGGAAATAATAGATTTAAGATCATCCATACCCCTAGCACGTGGGGAAAAAATGTAGAGTGTGGTCCTAGACCATGTGCGAATGAGAACTTGGGAAGTGAGGTCAAGTACCTACTATGTAGTTTGTGAAACAGATGAAAGCTGCAAATCCGAATCGCCATGCTTTCTATCCATTTCGGTATGCCATATTCGAGATATGGATAACCATGTCCTAGGGCGAGAACAAGAAACTTGATTATAGGCCGAAAGCACTCCCTTTCTACATGTCGAACTAGAATATTCAATGATAAAACTACCACACATAGGTCTCGCACACGAGAACCCAAAAGCATCTCCCTCTAGAAGAGATTTGTTTCTATAGGGTGAGAATGTAGAGCTAGGGTTTTCGTGGAGGCAAGAAATGCCATTCGTGGTTATTATTCTATCCCGCTTAGTAATAATCAATTTGTTAAAAAAGGAGTAAATATTTAATAAGATGTAAATTGAGAAATATATGTATATGGTGGTTAAAGTACTTATACTACCTCTCCCTCAGTGGTTTATGTTTATTATTTTGTTTTGTTCTTTGGAGTTGATGAGAAGTTTTCTTATTGTCATTTTTCTTGTGTGGATGCATGAATGTATGGGGGTGGGGTACATCATTTTTATGGAGGGATAAGTGTGATGTTAGTGAAGGGAGGAATAAGGAGTTGTTGTTCATATGGAGGAAATGAGGAAATTCATGGATAGCCTTAGTGGAGCAATAAGTGTTGTTTCAAGTGGAGGGATAAGTGTATATTTGTTATTTTATATTGCATGTTTATTGGGAGGAACCAAAGGCTAGGAAGGATTTTCTATTAGAGTGATAAGTGGTAATTTTCAATTATGATCCCTACCCTTTCCAAGTATCTTAAGAATGCTTGATCATCTAAGAGTCATATTATTTATGAAATGTCATTTTCACACTCTCATTATTCTTAATATTTTGTTACTTATTATTGGCTCATTAGAGCACGTGTTCATTTATTGATGGTGGTTATATTCTCACAAGCATGGGTATTTTATATATGTGTGTATGTTGGGGACTTGTATTTCCATGGTGGAGGGATAAGTGTTATTATGGTGTATGGGTTTGCTTATTTTTGGGAGGAAACAAAGGTTGGAGAGACTAGCCTTAGTGGAGGGATAAGTGTGTTTTCATGTGTGGTTGCATGACTATTTTGGAGGAACCAAAGGTTAGTCTTCCTTCCTTAGTGGAGGGATAAGTGGAAGTAATGACATCATTTTCCCCTTTGACAAGATATTGATGACTTGGGTCAGATTATACACTTTCCTTTCGATGTATTCTTGGCATCACCTTCTCCTTGTATTTGAGATGCATGTGAAGTGTTTTTGGTTCATGCATTGTTTTGTTATGTGGGACCAAGTGATATCATTGTTGTAAAAAAATCATTTTTATTCCATGTTATTATTAGTGTGGGCATTACATTTGGTATTAGAATAGAGGTTCATACTCGCAAACCTCTGGTATGTATTTGTGATGTAGAAATTATATATGAGATGAATACAATATGTTATGTTGTGTTGCATTATTCATAATTGGTGAATGTGATGCTAGGTATGTACTTATGGTAGTAACCCCTTATGAATTTGTGAGATATTGAAGTGTTTCAAGAGAATAACCCCATATGAATTTAACTTATAGTGTGCATGTTCTATCAACCCTTTTCATGAAACCACGTTTTGTTGTGATTCATCAATATGTTGTAAAGTCATATTAGCTCATTGTTTCATATGTGAACCACCCATGTGTTGTATCACAAGACAATCCTCCATGAAATCTATATGTATCAAAATGGTATATGACTCATATTGTACATGTGTGGATTGTTTGTATGTAGTAATATGTTTCCTCGTGAATTGGGGCATACAATGATCTTATGACCCCTATTGTAGTGTACCTATGTTTCTAATGCATTATGTGGAAAGTGTGTCATTTTATGAATCGTGATTAACCAGAATGTGCATAACCATTTTACACGATTCTACGTGTATCATGTTGTGTTATAATATTATGTTAGTAATGTTGTACTGTGTTGTGTTGTGCTACCTTACATCATCAATCCCTACGGGTAGTATCAAGGTGTATGTGGGGAGTGAGGAGGGTGAACATTAAGCTATATTTCTCAAGTCGAGTACGATATATGAGGTGGAGTCTCTCGTATATACTAAATACCCACTTCCCTTTGTTTGGTATGTATGATATTACTCTATGGATGTCATACATATTATGTAGCCCTCCTGATTGGTAAATGGTGACCTATAAATTTCCCTCATTCCTTGAATGGTCTTCTTAAGTGTGACCTTTGTATAGTTAATGATTATGTGAGACTTGTGAGATTTTGGAGACTATGATTTTAGATTATAGGATATTGAGGATACTGTTATTATTGTTTTATTTCAAGTTGGACTCGAGGAGTACACCAGTTGATTTCCTTTGAGTTTCTTGGGTTCTAGGATTTAGTTAAGGTGATGGGGCTTTATGTGTTCATTTCCATAGAGTGACCGTGCTTAGTTTTGGTTCTAAGATATCATTTTGTTTTTGGAGGTAAATGGAGTTTGCACATGTTATCTTTAATGAATCTTGATTTTTAGTCCTCTTTGAAGGTCCATTCTATCACACACGCTTCTCATGAATCTAATACACATAGTTCTCATGTCCTGGAATTATATGACACATATTACCACTTTTGTACCACTTGCACATGAAAATTCTTCTTTGGCACAATTTAATCCCAAGCCTCCTATTTCTTTTAGATCTGGTTTTCTTGTTGACGAGGCTAAATACAAAAATAAAAAACATTGAAATATTTTCAAAAAAACAAAACTAAGACCTATACACATAGCTTGATTTGTTAGCACTTTACATTACATATGTTATTTGACTATATGGTTTGATAGATAACATATATTTTCTATATACTCCTTACATACATGCATTCATGAGGTATACTAAGCCCGATACAAGAAACAAAAATATATTAATCTCAATGTAGGACACACAACGTTACACACTAATAGGATCTATCTTGGTTCCTTACATTCCTCTCTTGGAGGCATCCCTCCACATTATGCAAGTGTTATTGTTTCATTATAGTTACTTTATATTTCCTTAGTACATTTGCTTACATATATGGTGTACATGTTATCTTATAAGAAAATAGGACTAACACATGTCCTATGCAACACATGCATATATTGATTTATGTGCTTCTTTACTACTTTCTATAATATTTTTATCACTATTTACATCACTTTTTGCTATTTGTTATTTTCTGCTTCATCAGTATGTGGCCCGATTGCCTTGATTATCTTGTGACACCATGGGTGTCCCATTTTTGTGGGTATATGCCTTTCTTACATGAAATTTTTCTTGTATGTATGTAGCCTATGTAAATTGATATTCTTGTGACAATGTGGGTGTCCCATGTTTATGTATTCATGCCTTGATGTGAATCTTCTCTCGCATGTTATCAAAGTGCTATGGTTGCTTATTTTTTTAATGTACCATGGTATCCACCATGCATAACCCCTTTGTAGGTACATGTTATCAAAGGTGGCCACCACTTTAGAATCTCATGTTCTCCTACAAATTATTAGACATATAATACATGTGCTCAAATGCTTTATCACACGTACCTCAAAAGAGAGGGATTCATTGAGATACATTATACACATACAAGAAGATTTATGGATTCAAGAATAAGTTTTAACAGGTAGGGTCCTCGACACATCTCTAGATACAAAAATTGGGAAATTTTTTTCATATGTTAAAAATTGTATAGAATGATCATGACCATATGGAATTTCCAAACCTACCATACTTTTCTTCCCATGGGGAAGTTATATACATTTTTCTATAGTTTCATATTTCTACCTACAGATACCATTTTTGGCATAATTTTAGACTCACTTGACACAATTATGAGAAATTCTCAAGGGGCATAAATATTTCATTCCTTCTCTATTTTCATACTCAATTTTTATTATAATTACAAGTTTTTTTGAGGGCACGTCTCCTAATCCATCATCATCTCAACATATTACATGCTCCTACTCAACTATGTGACACATGAGGAGAGCATGGGGAACCCATTCTCTTTTATACTTTGTGTCTATATATAAAATTGGTCCTAGATTCATTTGTAATGGTGTGGTACATGTGGCTATGGAAAGTATCAAGCAACTAAGTTATTTATATGTAGACTTTCCTATCCTCTTTCAAAGGGGAATATATTAGGGTTAATAAAAACTTTGATACATGATCTTCTTCCTTCATGGGGTGCTTTGGAATCTCTCTCTTATCATCTCTCTACCTTCTTTTCAATGTTGGGTTGCATGCAACCAATAATCTAGTTGGTACAATTGGGGACTGATCACCCCCAACCCTTCATCAAGTTTAACAATACAATCCAAATCTCCAAGTGTAAGCAAAGAATGACAGATCATACCTTAGTAGAAAAACATGTGTATTCATTCCATATTTTGCATCTCTCAGTATTTCACATTGTGAAAATTCAAATTCTATATTTACATTTGAGTTATAATTCAATGTCTTCTTTGAGACATTGCCTACATTATATGTCACATGTTTCACTATGGAGCATGCCAACACCAATGCATCTAGATAACAAAAATATGAGGAAAGAAAAAGTCTATCTATGTGCTTAGGTATATTTTCCTTTAAACATGTAATTTTTATTTCATACTTAAAAGGGAAAAAATATATAAACTCAAATTTGAAAATTCATCATTTTAACACTTTCGCTTGTGACTATCCTCCTTTGCTAAGACAAATATCCACATCTTATTGTCTCTCTCCCAACTTGTTTATTCCTATACACTGATGTGTCATCACATTCTGAATATAAATGCATAAAATAAGTACTCAAACTTTGTTTATCATGATACAAATTTAATATTGCACTCACTTCCATCGTAACCAAAATCTGTATAAGTAGGGTTGTATGTAATGTTTGGTCCTGATGACTCAGTACACTCTAGGATTAACACATCCTCAAAGTTTGATTTTAATTTGATTATATTTTTGGGTATTTTTATCCTTGTGGGTGGACCTTTTCATAATAATTTACCTTTATCTATCCATATAAAAGCAGTTAACATCACCTCATTTAGTTATTTGGTAGTCACTTGGCACTATTACAAGATCTCATTGTAAATACTAATACTAAAGGCACTCAAGGATCCCTAAATCTTCCTAAAACTAATTCAAGTCAATTAGGGATGTCACTACTATAGTTCTGAAGAACTCAATTAGGTCAATGAGTTTAGCTTCCTTCATTTCTAAGCACTAAAAGATCTTAACTCAAGGTCTTATCAAGAGTAAAATCATCTCAAATGTGATCAAAGTGGTTCAAGTTGATAACTAGATGCATTCATGCAAATATTACATGCTAGATGGATAACAATGTGTGGTTTGAGGCATATTTGGAGTAGTTCCAACGTAGGTTCTTGATTAAGCTAAATATGGAAATATATGCCTAATCTGATTGCTATTGCAACAATAAATAAATAAATAACTAAATACATAAATTAACCCAAGCAAACTAAGTAATAAAATGTGAAACCCTAGTTGCAAAAAGGGGTAAGATGACTTAGCTGGTTTGCATTGATATATGGAATATGTCAAAGTGATGAATATATGAACAAAGAGGTAGGAGTGATGCACAATGCCTCAAAAAAGTGTGTGAGATGACGATCTTCCTAGACTGGGGTGCTTGGAGAGGGATACACACACCGTGTGCACCCTAGACCTGTTTCGAGCGCCTATGTCTGCATAAAACCTCATCTAAGTGGTCACAATGCATTCGTTTTTGTTTTCCTTTGGTCACTATGAGGTGACAAAATGATCACCGAAGTCACTGGAAACCTACAATGAAGTAATGACTTGCAAAACCCTCAAAGAGACATCAATTTCTAAAAAAGAAAGATGCAAAATGAGGGGTCATAGTGTCCTCAGCTTTCACAATGGTGAACTTATGATTGAGTGTTGTACTATATATCATACCCAATGTAGTTCTATGTGTGTGTGTAGAATTTTTCCCTAAGTGGATTTTGTGTGTGTCGCACTTGATATTGAACAAGTAGCTAGTCAGTAGAGAAATGTAATATATGTGTGCATGGAATAGAATGAACTTCCATCCAATGAAGTGTATGCAAAATAACCAACCCTTTTTCCCTTAGATGACATTAGATGGATGCAATGGAGCTCTTAGATACTTGCTGGATGCAACCTTAGGTGGTGATAGTTAATGCTTAGTGCTTGGTCCTTTATTATGATCACATAACTTTATATTTATATGAGTACCTTACTTGAATTTTGTAATTAACCTTGAAAATGTTGACTACCAAAAAGATAAGATTCTCAAATGGCTAGAAAGGACCCAAAATATGTGAACAAAGTATATAGAGGTCAGGGGCACCCAGAGGGGATGAGGGATCCTAACGATGACATCTTGGTTGGGCAATCGTGTCTAGGATGATAAATGTTGAGGTATAAAAAGGACAGACCGAGTAAGGGTGCAAGACCATAAGTGACAACAGAAAATAAAGAAAGGTGGAAAAAGACATGGGTTGATTAGTACTTTTCTCACTTAGGAATCATATGAATAGTAGTATGTAATTGGGACTAAATAGTTACCCAAATTGTGTGATTTTGTGTCTATAGTTGTAAATAGATTGCACTTTAAACAAAACAATAACCTTTTTGTAGGGTCTCCCACCCATGATTAGGGTTTTAGTTTTATTTAACTAATTTATGATGGTTTTGAGACAATGGGACACTTATGGTTTGATAGCAACAAACATTTGCAGACCTCAAAGTAATAGAAAATTACATAAGCACATTCCAATTAGGTTCAAGATCATACAAAATGTCCAAGGATGTAAAATTAATCCCGACAAATTTATATGCTTCTATACTAGGGAATTTTTGAGTGGATGTCTCACGAATGAAGGATATTCAATTTTAATAATCCCAAATTATCCAAGAAATGCACCCAAATCTCTCCCCGTATCACTTTGTATCGCTAAGTGCATCTCTTGTCTTTTGTATTTGAGCTTGTATCTTATCATTCATCACTAGTTTTAAGTATTGATGTTTTATTATGATATTTCTTGATTAATGTTGGAAGTTAATTTATTAAAATAACCCATGTAATAAACCTTAAATTCCTTTATATTATTTTACATTAACTTAATACATATATACAATTCAATATTGGTGTAAAAACTCCTACAATCTCCTTATTTTTTCAATATCTTATGTTAAAAAATTGGCCTCTACCACTCATTTGACCAATTCTTCTTTGTGTGTTCTTCTTGCAACATTCAAACCATATATCCTTCTCAAATTCTCTCTTATACACTCTTGAATAGGAAATAAACTATATATTCATATTTATAGGGAATGCTTATGTGAAATCCATAATTACCTAAATAATGCTAATCATTACCATGATGTTATCACTACCAAACATCTACGATATTGAACTAATATTTTATTTTATTGGAATTTTTAAAATGGTGTTGTGGCATCCCATGAATTACTCTTCAAAGCTTCTTATTCTTATTTTGAATTAGGGCTTCATTGGTTTTACTTAGATCCTTATTATTCATCTTCTTCTTCCTCTTCTTGTTATGATATTATCTCCATTTTTGGAGTATCTTCTTTCTCCTAGCTAGCTTTCGATTCTATTTTGTGGTTGTTTATTTCTTCCTTATTTTTGGGTATGTTGTATTTTTAATATGATATTTTTGGTAGGGCCTTTCCTTTATTTCTATAATTTAGGTTTTTGAAAATAGGACTTTGAATGTTAACCTTTTTTTTTCCCCAAGGCGTTGTAGGACAAAGTCTTGATAGTTGTCATTTTTTCTTCTTATAGAAGTTCTCCTATTGAAAGGATTGGATTTAAAAATAATGTGCTTAATTATCTAGGTAAATCCCATAAATATTATCATTGTTTGATTTTATTGAGATTTGTGTTACTCTTATGTGGTCTACTTGGAGGGATATCAACATCTATTACACCGTTGTGTTTCCAATCATGTTTCTTTCTTGTCTTTCTCGTTGTACCTATGTGGTTCTAACTTCTAATTATTTTTGGATTGGGGAGGTCCTCCATACTATTCCCACATTTATATTTTGAAATCATATATGTTTTGGGGTATTTCTTTCCTTATATATACTAGAGTTATCTTAGTGTTGTCACCACATTTTCAATTTGTGTATTTATAACCTCGTATAGTAATGTAATGAAAATCGATTCTAAACATCACATCCTTTTCATATTTAGTGATAGACTTCTCTAATGTCCTAGATTTCCCCATTATCATTCTTCTAATTCTTTCTCCCCATCGAAGTATCTTATTAATTTTTTCTACTACCGTCGTGGTCTCCATATGGTTCTTGATTTTCTCCCTATTATTTTCTTGTGCCCAATTTACATATTTGTCTACTCATGGAAGAGTTATTGAAATTACATTGTTAAGAAAATAAGAATAAATATGTAGAAAAGGTAATTATTCTCACTCACCTCATCCAAAATGCTACACACAAGTTGTATTTACAAATAGAGGTCATCATATTACATGCCACTTACATGTGTGCAATCCTCATAAATGTCGATGTGATAAACTTTCTAAGTAATTACCTTTACCGTATATCTTACAGTAATTTGTATGAATGGAGGTGAATGTAATCCATATCTTATTTTTTACAACCCCTAGTAATCTTATTGCCTCTTAACATTTCATGACTCTTTTCTTATCATATTGGTGGATGATATTTCCTTCATTCACGAGTCATGTAAGTTTACTCCAATATATATGGTGTAATATGATAGTGGTGACCCAACAAAGAAACTTGTTATGTAATATACTAACTTGGAGGATTTTTATCAGTTTGTTTACTAGTTGGAAGATGGGGATTGTACTCCATATATCTAAATTCATCTCGCAAGATAATCCTAACATTGGATTTACACTTCTATGTGTTTATTTCAGATTTAAACTAAACTTATTATTGTATGTATGCTTCCATCCCTCAGTGGTTAGTCTCTACAAGATTTAAATATATATTTTTATGTATACTTGCAATGGGCCACTTTATTGGGGATCATGGAAAAATATCCTTATGGATCTAGTAGAAAGGATTTTGAAGTTGTTTCTAATTTGCGCCTTTCTTAAATTTATGCTCGCAACAATTTTGGGTACCTCCATTCTCTTGTCTATAAGAACTACTCTATGTTGTTCCAATCACTCTTACTTATATTTATACTAGTTTTTTTAATAGATTTTTAATATCATAAACTATCAATCCCCTTACTAATAGATTTTGTTGTCATTCCCCCTCACTTACCACATCTAATATTTATTCTCTATTGTTAAATTTTATCTAATTTTTCCTTGATTATAAAGTCTTTCACATCTTTACTTAGTTGTCTAGTCAATCTCATCCCAACCAAATATTTGACATGTGCTCAAACTTAAATAGTTGGAAACTTGTATATATAAATTGAAATTTGTTATTTTTTTGGAAAAGCACCCTTCTAGGTTTTCACCATCCCACTTTGCCAAACCATTAATCAGAGATTTTCAATTTGATGACACTCATTTTTATTTTTTGCATTTTATTTCTTATTATATTTTTTCCTTGAGAAATCATTAGCCTTTTTGTATTATTTTATTATTTTTTCCAAAAATATTATATTATTTTTCCGATTTTTTTCAAAAAAATATTTGTTCCATTTCAATTTTTTCCAAAATATTTGGGATTTTCTCTATTATTTTTCCAAAATCAATTTTATAGATTTTTTATTTTGCCAAAATTTTATGTTTTCAATTTTAAAAATAAAAATTATACCCTATTGATAGAAACGTAGGCTTTGAGCCTTGTATTATTTGCATACCCATTCCTCTCTACTCTTAATAATGCTTTGAGTTTAATTTATCATGTTGTTATAATTTGCATTACCATATATGCTCCTAACTATTAAAGTTTTAGCTTCCTTGTTTTATATACTATCATATAACAACATTTTATCTCCTTCTTTGAAGTACATTTGTTTATGCAAAGTGGTGGTCATGCCATGCTTTATGCCTTTATTTCTCCAAAGGTGTCTAATTATATGCCACAATGAATCTATTTTCATACAACTTCTCCCATCAAACCAATCTCTCATAGAATGATTTATCTTCATTCATCCTAAATACTACTACCATTCGTAAATTATAATAATGAATTTCATTAGACTCGCAACTTCAAGTCTATACACTAATTGAAAATGGTATTACCGGTGAGTCTCTTTGTAAGTATTGTGGTATGCCCAAAGGACTAGGGAGATATCTAAATATTAGTTTTTCTTGTCCACATTAGAATATATTTTTAGTACCTATCTAATACATTATTGAATGCCTCAATTTCCTATTAACTTGTGGAAGATATATAATTAATTTTCCACGATAAAATACTTCCCATGATCACTTGTTAAAATTAGTGAGGAATTAAATTTGTAATGATATTATTATATAGATATATTTTGTCCATCTTTACGCTAAAATATTTAGCGTGTATGGATTTTTTCCACTGTGTTAAATACTCCATCCTTGTAATGATGCATTTGGTTTGATATCTTCTCACCACAAGTTTTACAGGTCCAATGAAATCTATGGCCCCTTTCTGAGATGACATGAATTCCAACACATGTCTTAAGGGAATCTCATCCCACATGTTTGGTTTTTCTATCCTTTGCCATATGTGTGTGCATCTTTAAATATTGTTTTCCACTATAACCCGACCAATAATATTTTATGTCTCATCATGTCATGAATGTTATGTCATCATGTGCTTCCTTTAAAATACATTTTCTTTCATGGTGTAACACCACATGTCTTATAATTTAATCACATATGTTCTTGTATAAGCACCTTCAATAAAAGTAAATGAGAATGTTTGTATAAGCATTCTTTTGTTATTTGTTTTACTATATCTTTTTGGAAACGGTTGGTTGCTAATAATAGTGTAATTATTTCAATTTTTTTGGAACTTCCTGAAATCTAAATAAATGTTCTATAGAAAATCATCGTTTATCATTGTTCTATCTTCTCCATTCTCTACTCATGATAAACAATCAGTTTTATGATTTAGCTTTCCATTCTTAACCACAATAGTAAAATAAAATTTGTGAAAGAACATTAACCATTGGTAAATCCTCTCATAAATGAACAATCAATTTATTAGATACTTCAAAGCCTCATGATTGGTTTAAATGATGAAAGGAGTGGTTAACAAGTAATGTATTAACTTTTGAAGAACATATATCATTGTTATTTCCTTACGCTAGGTTTTGTTATACTTCTTCCTTAGCTAATTTTTTTACTTAAAAATGATATTAGATGATCCATGTTTCCTCATTATTGGGAAAATACCACTACAAATGTTGTTCTAGAAGCATTGACATGTACACAAAAAGGTTCCTTCAAATTCGGGAATACTAGAATTGACATGTTCTAAGTTTTGGTTTTTACTATTTCAAAGGTGTTTATGTAATATTTTGTACTTTCAATGGGATTATTATTTTTATTCTTCAATGAATCCTCAAATGGTGTGATTATTTTTGCATAATTTCTTATAAAATTTATATGGTAGCTCATATATCACATTAATGTTCTAACATCCTTCTATGTTTTGAACACTAGGAAATAAATAATCATGCATGTTTTAAGTAAATTAACTAGTAGCCCCTACTTGCATATGAAATATTCTAATAATGTATCAAATGATGTCAAAAATAAACATTTTTAAAAATATAATATCAAGTGTGTCTTGAAATGGCTAGGCTATAGCCTCATATTTGAAATTCAATATATACTTATTTCATATTGGAATTAATTTGAGGAGGATGATGAGGCTATAACCCATTCATTTTGAGACACCCTTACTATTTATATTGACCAATCTATAGTTAAACATGTAACTAAAAATAAGGATGATGAGAAAGAGGTGATATACATTGTTAGTGTATGTTATTATTTATCCTTTTATTTATTTATCAGGATAATTCTTACACTTGTGTTATCCCTACACTTATTGGTTTAGTTTTCTTAGGTGTACTAGTTGTGTGGAGTTATCTTACTAGTTGTGTTGAGTTAACTTCTTAGTTATGTGGAGTTAGCTTATTAGTCTTTGGAGTTAACTTAACGACTCAAGATCGCTTAGTGAGATTTCTTCACCACTAATTTAGGTAGTATTTGTACTTACCTCATATATGTACAACTTTCTTATTGAATAATTCAAGTCATTGTATTGTAATGTATTGAGCATTATGGATTATGATGGATTTCCATATATGGTATTTTAGCTCTTTTGTTTTGAAAATATAATGTGGTGTGCTATTATCATCTGAGATCGCAGCTTGGAACAATCTTCTTATCGTTCCTTTCATGGTATCAGAGTGATAGATGATGTAGACATCCATATGTAAGTTTTTCTTTGCAAGCAAGGGTTTATTATTTTCATGTATTCAAAATTTGTTAGCACTTTTCTGTAGCATGTATTTTTATGCAAAATGGAGTGTCGCCATTGGATTTGGAAGGTGCCAAAACCCTAGAATCAACTGTAAACTTGACCATGTTTTGAGATAGTCAAATTTGGACGTAGATCTGTACCCTCTGGGTGCATTCTTTTATCCATTGGATATAAGCGTGTACCTTTTGGATGCATTCTTTTACCCTCTAGATATTTCTATTTTGGATGTAATATTTTATCCACTAGATGCAGATCTGTACCCTCTCGGTGCATTCTTTTATCCATTGGATATAAGTGTGTACCTTCTAGATGCATTCTTTTACCCTCTGGATATTTCTGTTTTGGATGCAGTCTTTTATCCACTGGACACAAATTTGTACCCTCTGGGTGCATTCTTTTATCCATTGGATATAGATGTGTACCCTCTGGATGTAATGATTTACCCTCTGGAAATTTAGGTTTTGGGCACATGATTTTATCCTTTGGTCACAAGCATGTATCATGTGGATGCACTCTTTTACCCTTTGGACATTTGGGTGTCACATGTACCTTTTAAAAAATATCAACATTAAAATATTATTTTAATAACAAAACCTTCTAGAGCTCATAACTTTTGATCCGTAGCTCAGATTAAGGTGATTTTATTTTAAAATTGTGTATTTTTTCGAGATATACACATTAGTGAAATTTGTATACACATATTTCAAATTTAAAAGGTGATTTTACTCATTGTAATATTTACGTGCACTCAATTATAAATTTGGGAGGGTGTTGTAATCACTTGTGGATGCAATTTTAGTTGAACCCGATGTCCTAAAATTTTGGGTGTTGCATTCTTATATCTATGGGTGTATACATTTATATCTCTCTTGTTTGTTGAGATATTTTGGATCTATATTTTTGACACTTTTTTTTGGGCATGTTGACAATCTCTCTTGTGGGGGAGCTATTTTGGTGAAGCCCAATGTTAGTTTGTCAGTGTTCGAGTAGTTGATTTTGGAAACTCATACAGATCTATGGTGTCACTCTACCCATTCAACAGTATGGGAGGGTGTGGTGTTGATACTGATTCTTTGGGTTTCATGTCCTTTCCTTGTTATGTGTTGATATTACTTCTTCAGGTTTCATGTCCTTGCCTTGTTACCTTGGATTTTCTTGGATCGTGACACTCCTATTTATTTGGATCTCGTGTCCTTACCTTGTTGCCTTGGTTATTGTTCTTGGATCGTGACACACCTATTTGTAGCAATTGATCTTGCTTCTTTGGATTTTGTGTCCTTGTCTTGTTACCTTGGCTTTTCTTGGATTGTGGCACTCCTATTTATTTGAATCTCATGTCCTTTCCTTGTTGCCTTGGTTGTTTGTGGATTGTGGCACACCTATTTGTAGTAGCTTGATTCAAATATTGTTTGGTGTTATTTTTTTCACTTTCGACATCATTCCATTGATGGCTTCCTTATATGGGAGCTATCCTGGTGAAGCCCAATGTCAGCTTGTTTTTGAGTTCTATGACTGATTAATGGATTCGCACCACAATGCACACCAAAATTCTTCAAAGCATTGTATGAGTTTTTAGAGCCGAGCTTCTTGGACATCTTGTAGAGGATTTTGTTCTCTCTACTTTGTTATTACTAGTTTTGGGTACCTTGCAGTGTCCATTTTTCCTAGTTGTTATACGTGGGTACCTCATCAAGCCTTGTTTCCAGGACCCACCTTCTTTTCCACCCACCTAAGCTATGCTTATGGGAGGGTGTTAGTGTAGGTTATTATTTATCCTTTTATTTATTTATTAGGATAATTCTTACACTTGTGTTAGCCCTACACTTGTTGGGTTAGCTTACTTAGGTGTACTAGTTGTGTGGAGTTAGCTTATTAGTCTTATGGAGTTAACTTAACTACTAGTATCAGTTAGTGGGAGTTCTTCACCACTAATTTAGCTAGTTTTTGTACTTCCCTCATATATGTACATCTTTCTTATTGAATAATTCAAGTCATTGTATTGTAATGTATTGAACATTATGGATTATGATGGATTTCCATATATGGTATTTTATCTCTTCTATTTTGCAAATCTAATGTGGTGTGTTATTATCATCTAAGATCACGGCTTGGAACAATCTTCTTATCATTCATTTCATACATCCAAGAGGATGATCATTTAGATTTGAAAAGAGAGGAGGAATAAATTTTTATGGCCTTGAATTTGTGGATGAGGAAGAAGGACCAATATAAATCATAAGTCTTCCATTCAAACTTAAAGAAGAGAAATAATTTCCTTAGATGTCAATAATGTTTAGATGAAGCTAGATGAGCATGAGGAAGAATTTAAGGTCAGTAGGTCCTATGTGTGAAGGACATAAAGATAAAACTTCCTCCATACTTAAAGACTTTTAAAAATCATGGTTTCCATTAGGAGTGAATATGATGACCAATATTTTTCTTCACTTATAGAACCTACATGGGAGGGGATTATGAAATATAGATTTGGTTTTAAAAACATTAAGGTTAAGGAAGATGTTTATAATAGCTCTATCCATAGAGCTTAATACAGAGGAAATGGAAAAATCAGAGAGGGGAATCCTTTGGATTTAAAATTAGGATATCCTATTAGATATATATCTAGAACAAATCTTAAATAAAAGTTTTCACTAGTCGTTCTTGTCTTGAAGTATGAGTAATACTTTGAAAGTTCCAAAAGTCATCTGAACACCTCAAAAAATAAATAACAAATCAGAAAAAGGTTTACTTTTCCTTGGCATTTGATATTTAGGAAGAGATGATTAACTTGTTCCAAATTTTATTTCTTTCCTTGAATGCGTCAAAGTTGATCTCATGGCCTGGATTCATCAAAAAGGGAACTTAATTCTCCCAAACTATTTATGGATTTGTGTATCTTTTATGTATATTACGAGTAAGATTATATTAGTTTTCCTATTTTCATAGACTAGTTTATTTTATCTCATGCATTAGATTTTCTCTTTCTAAAGTAGATTTTTGCTTTTAACAAGTTTGGAAAGGATATCGAGTTTTTGAGTTCCATATATTGGTGAAATAATTTTTGTAGGAAATATTAGTGGTTTTCACCAATAGTCATGGGCTAGCCCCTCCTTGGATATGTGGAGGCTCCCATTTATTGAATGTGAGAACTAAATGAAAGTGTGGGTGGTTGTAAGGTTGGGTATCACGCATGAGTAATCCACTAAACCTATAGAAAACTGCTTGTATAGTGTAGAATGGAAGAATTTACTTTGGAAATAAGTAAAGAGAAATAGGAAAATAGGGAAAGGGGTTAAGATTATGAGTAGGAACTTGCAAATTCTCACCAATATAAACTAGATTAGGTACACATTCAATAAGAATAAATCAACCATGTAAGAAATAACAAGACTAATAAATCAAAAACAAAAAGTTATATGGATTCATTGCTTAAAGACACAAAGTTCCTTCTTATTTGTACAAGATTGGAATGACAAGATTACAATGATAGCAAAGTTAGAAAGGTAGAGAGAGTAGAAGAACATAAGTCTAAAGGAGATAGAATAATGCAACTTATTGTTTGTAGTGGTAGTGAAACAAAGGCCAATAACTAAAAATAATCAATAAGTTCCAATCCCTTGGAATGGAGATGTCATCCCAATTTATAGTTTACAAAATGTCTCTTCCTCTCCCCTATGTGACTTTTCATCTCACCACCACTTGTGACCTTTCAAATTCCTTAGGAATGAAATTAAGTCCTTTTATTATTTTAAAAAAGAAATTTTACAATACAAAATAAGGCCACTTAAGTGAATAAGAAAAAAGAGTGAAAAAGTGCATTCCCAATGAAGAAATAGAATGTTAGAAAGAGAAGGGGGAGGAGAGAGAAGAAGAGAGAGAAGTGAAAATTTAGATATGGGGGAGCCTCTATTGATGAAGATCATGCTTCTAATGGATCTTGAGAGAATGATCCAAGTGAAACTCTTTATCTCTAGCATCTTGTTGAACTGAAACATTATGGTTACAATCTCCTTTTGTGAGATACGAACACACTTCAAACATTGAATAAGTGTTCAAAACACTACTAAGTGACTTGCATTATGCGAACCTAAGATGATCTCCCATTTTTGCAATTTTTGACCCTGCCAACTTGGAATAGATCACTAAGAATGTCTTCTCTTTGGCATATTCTCGGTGTTCAACCAAAATCCTCATTTTTAAGTCTCCATGTTCCATACTTGTTACATCATTATCACTCTTATTAGGATACTCAATGTTTGAAGTTGGAATTGGATCCAAACTTGAGTGTTTGAGCTCCATGGTGAAAAAGGCCAGTGAGATGAATGTGAGATGAATAATTGTGCAAATTTTTACCACAATCCCAACACCTGCTATTTTTAGTAAGTCTAATTCTAGGATGTTTATTTTTAGTAAGTGTCTCAATTTAGCACTTTTGAGTGTTCTTGATATGCAATGAGAAATGAAAACTCAGAGAATGAACCATTATAGAACTTACTATTTATAGAATATAAATCTTGGTAATACTTACTATTTTTATAAGTGGGTCTTCCAGGTGTCGAAATGAGATGAGAGTGGTCTCAAAAGTTTTTATTTTACAAGGATGTTCTGCTCCAAAATTTTAGATGATTCTCTCATCTAAATTAGTGGGAAAGTGAGAATTTCATCGAAGAGGGAAGAATACTAAGAGAAAACTCAGTCCTCCATATCTCCAAAAATATTCCACCTCATCATGTAATCAATGGCTCAAATGAAAGCTGATTTTACAAGGAACATTTTCTCCAAATTTTAGGTAATTTGGATTGTCGAGTCATCGGGAAAATACAAATATATTTTCAACTATTTTGGGAAAAATGGAGTTTATGGTTGGAAAATTATTTCTAAAATGGAAGAAAAATTGTTCTATGTCAGCCTCCAAGTGATGGATCATGTGAAAGGCATTTATGAGATGATCACTTTGGCAAGGTTCCATGAAGATCAAGTGCACACTTCTGGAGTTATGAGCAACAATTTTTTTTTTTTGGAATAGAGGTCTTTGACATATGTTAAGTATTATAAAAGTAAGGAGAGTGATATTGGGAGAGAAAAATGCATTTGAAAACATGAAAAATGGTTAAATTCTTTGCTTTTGAAGTTCATCACATTCACTTTGTAATTTTAACGCAATTTTAACCTTGCAAGCCAAACCAGGGTTGGATGGAGGTTGGTGTTTGGTTTTACCATAAAAATAGGGGAAAAGAAGGGAAAGGAAAAAGGACACAAGGATGCACTGCATCAGATCATGATAAGTGCCATCTTGTGGTTTCATGAGAGTGAGATGTAAGGGGTTGAAAACTAGCTTTGGGAGCTCAACAGTGGTTTTGCATGTGTCTAGGGGATAAGTGAGAGAAGGGGAGCACACTTTTTCTCCCTCATGTCCCTTTTCACCTTGGGAAAAGTTAAATAAGAGATAAATAGATCAAAAATGTGCCATGGTGCATGCATCATGAGGAGGGGGACTGATTTCAAGTTGGGTTTGAGTTTGCACTCCAAACATTTCAAGTTGATGTTTGTAAGTGATGAAAACATGAAAATGGAAGGTGGAGCGCACTTTTATGTCCCTCATGTACCATTTCATTTTGGGAAAAATTTCAAGGGACATCTGACCTTGAAAAATTCACCAATAGGGGTCCACAACATGAAGAAGGGGTCAAATTTCATGTTTTTCACTTTCTTAACACACGTGGTGTTTTAAGTGACGAAAGTGAAACTTACATAGGGATTTCACTTTTATGCCCCTCATGTCCAATTGCACCTTGGTATAAATTTCAAGGGACAAACAACCTCCAATTTTTTTCTCAACCTTTTTTTTTTATGATGTCATCATCCCAATACAAAATTAGAACACCAGAAGTGCTTTTTTGCCTCGGGAGCATGACATGGAGTTAGGAGATTTTTTTTTACTCCAAAAACCTTCGAGACCATTCCAAAAATTTCAAGAGACAATTATTCCTATAATTTTATTTTCAGTCATGTTACTCTTTTGGCTAAAAGGTGTAGTTGTAGTTTCTTAGATCATCACAAAGGATTTTGAAGTCTGGGACCAAAATTGGTGTGTATATAATGTGGAGAATTATAATATCTTTCAATTTACTATTTTATGAGCTTTCAAATCCTCCCAAAAATCTTAGAATCTTCATAATAAGGTGAATTTTTCCATTGGACCCTTCATTACATGTGCCCAAAATGACCCAATTTTTCTTGAACTATTCCCAACATCAATTTCCTCCAAATTTTTCCTTGAACTACCTTGGATCACTTCATTAATCTCTTGCAAAACTCCTAGATGAGTGAAAATGCTAAATCAGATTGACAAAATAATGTAGTAATCTTTCTTCATATTCATCACAGGAAACATAATACACATATATATAGGACTAACATGTCATATAAAATAGGAATCCCATTAAAGATCCTACAACCACTAACTAATTCTTATATGAGTTGTTTAAAACAACTCATAACAACTACACTAAAATACATGAGTTGTTATAACTCCTAAACAACTCATTCTCACACGTAATATTATTTATCATACATTATTAATAATGTAAACACTATTTTCCTAACATTCACCCCCTTAGTGTGAACATTATTAATTCCCAAATATTCACCCCCTTAATGTGAACATAAGAAAGAACCATATTTCAAAGAATTTGAACCACCTCTTGAAAGCATTGCTTAGATCAGGTACAAACTCCATAAATTATCTCTTTACCCTCGTAAAGGTGTAGTGTTGAGCTGATTTATGCAGGAATGATACCTTCCTCTATGGGCACCTGAATTATGAATCTCCAAGATCCAAAATATTAGTACTACATGGATAACCATCCTTGAGTCTATCTCGAAATATTATCCTGCTCCCCAAAACTGAGTTTTCAAAATATTAATCTTCCCCAAAATTCTAGAAAGGAGTTTATTTAGTACACCAACATACTCAAAAAATAGGAACTCGAAAACATAAGCATACTTTGAAATACACACAACTAAAAAAAGTCACCAAATCATCTCAGCATGGCCCCCATCGTTGGCGCGACTAACGAGAGGTTGTTGATTGACCTCCAATCTCCATTTTCCTCCGTCCTCCGATGTCATGTTGCTAGCTAAACTGGATTTAATCATGGAGCATAATTACAACTTAGACATTGGGTTACATTGAAAATGCATCCGTAAGGCATTTTTTTGGAATTTTGATGATGACACTTTTTACAAAGTGACATTGATCGATAATACACCTTATTTTGACATTGACACTATGACCGACTCGACTTGACTTTCTGACACTATTGTATTTAACTTGAGACTTTACTAACAATTCTAATAGACAATATAATAATATTTTTGACACTTGATAAATGTATTACAAATGATGTATAATGAAAATGGACAATTATTTAAAATGAACAATAAGACTCTTGATGACATGACACACCAACAAGACAATTTTTTTACTAAACTGACTTTTGATATGTATTACTTTAACACTATGACTCTTAACATCATATCCTCCCATAAAAACTATAGTCATCGGATATAATGAGTTCCCAAAACATTTATTTCCAAATACCACTTATTTTACGATGAAGGTTTTAATAAACAAGATACCTTTCTCTTGGAATGCGGAAAGTTTCAATGTTTAGATGAATTCAAGATAAAATACTATTGATAAAGATATATCCGATCCTAATTTGGATGATGGATGACCAAATTAAAGGACTTGTATATCAAATTATTTGATCTGAATGCAAAATATAGGTGGAGAATATAATGAAGGATCACAGAACCTTAGCCAAGTTGATTAAATAGCCATGATGTATGTCCTTGCAGAGGTAGAAGAATGTGCACAACTGAACTAATGCACATAGATGTTAGTGTGGCGCAAAGTGTTGTACGTGTATGGAAAAGTGTTGTACGTGTATGTTGGAGCTATAAAAATGAAGAAATATCAAGAGAAACAACAAATCTATAGGCATGCAAAGTGTATCAATGGAACGACAGAAAATGAAGCCCAAACATTGATGGAAGACCATAGAAACTGGTAGTTGATGTACACATTTTTGAAAGATGAGTCTATTATAGGAGATCTAAAAAATCCAATCTAAAAATATTGCTACAATTCTCCTCAAACGGCCACTAGGTGAACTCAAAAACCCTTGACGTAATCTGATAAACAATTGAGATCTAATTGAATTCATTGAACTCCATCAGCAAAGATGCAACCTAGTTATGCAGAATATTTAAGAACAAACTAGAATATATAAATTCTCTCTAATTCACATGCTCACTATTTATAAAACTTCTCATATGGCGAGGTGATGGATTAGAATTTATGCCCCTTGAAAAACTTCACATCATCATGACAATACACAGTAATACACTACCCAAGAAACACAAGATGCTCGATACCAAATGAAAGCACTTGAATCAGATTGATAGAATAATGCAATAATATTTCTTCATATTCAAAGATGGGAAACATAGTACACACATATATATATATATATATATATATATATAGGAATAACATGTCCTATAAAATATGAATCCCATTAAAGCTTCTAAAAACACTAACTAATTCTTAAATGAGTTGTTTAAAATAACTCGTAACAACTACGCTAAAATACATGAGTTGTTATAAATCCTAAATAACTCGTTCTCACACGTAATATTATTGATCATACATTATTAATAATGTAAACACCATTTTCCTAACAATGAGTTGATCCTTTCTAGTTAGATTATATAGGATGTCCTCATGCTGCAATATAGCTTAAAATAGCCAATTTAGTGATTTGGAGAGCACTATTCCACCTTAGAGCTTAGTATCATTGTGAAATCAACTTGATCTAATCCCTACACATGAAACGCACTTGAAAACCATGCTAGCATGTTCCTATTATCCAAAATGAATATGGAAAAAACTTAGAGGAGCTACGTGAGTTGATGGAATAGCTAGAGGAAGGGTTCAAGATGACCGAGGAAGAGGTTTTCAAATGGTGGGATTAGTTTTCATGGCCAATTTTTTCAAATTTTCATGCTAGAAATTTAACATGACAATACCATAATAAGTTACTAACAAATGGAAACAACTTAAAGGAATCTCTCTAAAATGAAGAATTAGAGTAAGATTTTAAACTTTTAATGTTTTCTATATTTTTGAAATAAAATTATAAAATTTTGTTTATGTTTGAAGTTTAGAATTATTTTTGTAATTGTTGATGATTTTACAAATTTAATCATACCCAATAGATTCATGAGCACTTCACATTTTAAACACTTATATAAAATAGGTGAAAGGATGTATTTAATTTTAATTTTGTGGAAACATCATTATGAAGGCCTAAAACTAGTTCCCAACCCCTCCAACTATTGTTAAAATAGAGGAAACAAGAGGAAATGAGTTGACTCATAAAATTTGAGTGAAGATTCTCTTGAAATGAATAAAATAAAGAAAATCTTCATAGTTTCCTTAAAGGAGTGATTTCATAAACCTCAATCAAGGCTATGAACACTTGATTGGAAATGGATAAAGGCTTGGAGTGGAGTGAAGAGTATCTCTTTCGGGTTATGGATGCCTAGTTGCGCAAAAAGTAATGCATAAAACCTTCACGTACTCGTGAGTTACAAAATTAGTTATTCAATCAAAATTTTAAGGAAGGATGGATTAACCCAAAATATGACACACTTGACTCTTGGAAGTATTTTAATTAGTAGATCAAAAGTAAGAGCATAAATTAGTCTTTGAGTTTTAATCATAATTTTAATTTTTTTTTGGTTATGACATTCTCCTTGAAATTGATAAAATTAATATTTTATATTCTAAACACTTTTAGAATGTTTTCCCACATTGTCTCCATATTTTAGTACCCAACACACCCCATTAAATTTTTACAAGAAAATATATCACCCCTTATTTTATCCATTATAAAACTATGTTATATACCTCTTTTGCATGATTAAAAGTATATGGTTTTAAAAATATGATTAAACTCATTAAAATATCAAAGTTAAACTTGCCTTATAACTTTTTTCATGCTCAAACTTTAACTCTTGCTTCACCTATTGGTTTAATCATCATTTTATGTCTCAAACATGTGCTTTCATGGTTTATTTGATGTTAAAAATATGTGTAGAGTGAAATCAAATAAAATCCAAGAGTACGCCACTTTTTGAATTCAAAGAAGGTTTGATACATTCAACTCAAGGTCTTATTTGTATTTTCCATTAGTTTCAAACCATCAAATTTAATGTAGTTTTTTTAATTCTATGAAAGGTTAAAATCAGTTGTTTTGAGACAGCTTGTCCCTAGTGTATGTGTATCGTATCAAAGTTTGGGAGAATATTTTATAAGTCAAAAAATTTCAAGTCTTATTGAGGAACTCAAACAACCTAAAGAACACAAGGACCCAAGGACCCGATAGCCCAAGAGAATAATTTAACAGAGACAAAGGATTTTAGAGTTGTTGTGAAAATATCTTGAGAGTTGCTAGATCCTGAGATTTGAAGATTGAGTCAAATTTTACCTTGAAGCCTTGTACTCCTTGAAGTTTCAAAAAGTAAGATTAGAGGGACGAGAAGAACCCAAAATATCGAGCACATAAACCATGACAAGAATATGTGTGGACTAATCCATGTGCCCTCAGTTTCTAAAGGCATACAATCAAACATTATACCCTAGTCGACAAATGGAATTAACTTATTAAAGGCTCGAGTCAAATCATATAAAGACACATAGATATATCTTTATTGAAAGGTGAGTCACCAATGCGTTTAATTCAACCATGTCAAGGGGACAACTCAATGTCAATAGGGATACATGGAAGAGTTTATTTAATGGTTAAATTAAAGTTTAAGTCAACTAGATATATCGGTGATTGTTTAAAATAAATCGATAAATGAACAAAATCATGGTTTCTTGATCATATCTTTTGACTTAAGGCACAATTTTATATGACACTATAACCATTAGAAGCATCCTTGAGATGGCTACACAGAGATATATTTGAGAAAGAATAGTGAAAATATTTTTAGATATTTTAATGAAAGAGTCAAGACATAAAACATAAGGAAGTAAACAAGCTAATAATCAAATTTGGTTGTTCAAGTTACAATCATGATCTTATTAGACAAGTGGAAAATAAAACTTCTCTAAGCCTCTTGATCTCTGAGGATAACAATGATTCTCTCACATGGATCAACTCTCAAGAAAATACCTTCTTGTTTTGGGGGATTTCATGATAGTTCATGGGAATATTTTCTTCCACATATTAATTTATGTTTCAATTTTATTTTTCCTACCTTTTAGATTAGTTTGTTTTTGTAGAGTCACTAAATTTATTTAAAGGATGTGGCATTTCCCATTTATCTATATATACTGTTGTGGAAAAATTACAATGTCCCCGATTTCTCGTGATGTGAATAGGGTAATCGTGTAACTTTGCTAACATGGAGTTATCTTAAAGTGTGGGACCTTGAAAAATAGATAAATCTCCGAGAGAAGGCCTAATTCTCATCCTAACTACCTACCACAACTACTCCTAATGTAAGAAAAAACCCATATAAATCTATTATAATATTCCAAGGAGACAAGGAGAGAGATTGCATGAAATAAAACCTACACTAGAAGTGGTGATACACCAAGAAAAGGACTGACAATCACTTTCCTAGCCTACAAAACACAGAAAGAATGAACTTGGAGAGGGTGGTAATGCACCACAAAAAAATTGGACCCATTACACCATTCCAAAAAAAAAACAACACCAAAACCATGCAATGGAAACATTAGTTGCACAAGACACTTGATAGCAATGAGAGGCAAGATGAAAACAAAAAACCATGAGAGGCTAGAAATATTAACACAGACACAATTTTATTGCTCCATATGAATTTAAACAATACATTATAGTAGGGAGGGGCAAGAGTGCAATTGAAATTTTTAGTGTGAAGGCCTTAATCCCTAAGAAATTCACAACAACCTAACTAAAGGAAAGGAGAATATGGGTGAATAGGAGGAAAATGACCAACTTTTTGAAAGTGTGCACCTGTTACATTTTATAAAAGAAATGATGAGGGAGAAGGAGTGAAATATGAAACCTTACATCAAACCACCCAAAAAATTCATCATTACACCTGCAAGAGTGATGAGAAATTTTTCAAAGCCCATACTCCATTGCACCCTACCTTGTGGAAGAATAAATGGCCTCCATACCTTTAATCATTTCATCTCTGCACCTAGGCATGGCCTCCATTTTCCTATGAATTCAACCATGAGTTTAGCCCATCTAATATCTAATTTTTTAAATTTTATTCTTTCATTATGTGAGGATTTGAATTCTCTTTCCATCGACTATAAATTTTCCTAAATTTGATAACCTCGATGAAAGTTATGAAGGTTTAAGCAAGGATCAATTTTTATGTCCTAGGGCTCAACTCCCCCACCTACCACTTCAACTCCCCACCTACTAGCTTGCCACCTCCTCGAAACTCACCCATTAAACTTGGGTCGGGGTTTGACGTTTGATGCTTGGTGAGCCACTTACATTATGTACATGTACTTCCCATTCTGCCTCTGCATTTAACTCACTGCGTCGAGCTCCGTAGTTGGTTTGGGTAGGTTTTTCATTTTATTTGCATTGGGTTGCGGGTTGCATTAACATCATGATTTTTGCCATATTGTTCGACCCATTTCTCCAACATACACCCCTTGCACCAAGTCCCGACTCCTCCTCCTGACCCATCCATCGAATTCATGCATTAGAGTTGTGGAACTCGAACACATGCTTTGACACCACATGTTTTGTCGAGGTGTTTCCCAGCTCATGTTACTAACACACCTTCCCACGACACACACCAAAATTCTCGAGCTTCATGGGCTTGGGCACTAAAAAAATCAACACCACCTACCTCATTGACCTCTGACATGTTTTTTTATATCCCATCCCACACCCGATACACTACCTACCTTGTTGACATGTTTTCGCCTTAGAGACCCGAAAAACCCAATCACCTCGCCAACACCAACCAATGCAATTCTCCGTGATGATGAGCTCCTTATGCCGAGTTAGCACCGACCTCCTTGAAGACCCCGTCTTGTGTGTCGTGATGATCTCCAACAAGCTTGACTTTCTTGATCTATTGAGCCATTTGGATCTCAAACCGCCCCACCATTAAGTTAATATCTCATCGAACCATGTATAGAACTCGGCCCCCTATGTGAAGTCCCAGCTCAACGAGCTAAATTTTAGTTCGGTCCCCCTTTCACCTCTTTTGGGCATTTTTGTCCTATTTTTGAATTTCTTTCTATTTTTTCTCAATTTCTCAACACTAGAAAGCCGAGGAGGGGCCATGAGATGCTCTAAAGGAAATTTTCCCGTTTTTGCTATTTTTTCTCGTTTTAGATGGAGGTGGGCCTCGGGGCCCATTTTCAATCTAAGGTGGAGTCCTAAATCTTAATAACCTTAAGAGGAAAAAGGACTTATTGAGCCCCAATTTTCTCGAAATACAATCAATGCTCCCTAAACATAAAATTTCACCTATAAATCTAGATTAAGCCTTGGTGGCCCTAACCAATGCCCGCCCAAATCATCCCATGATTGTCCATTTTACACAGGGGGTAGAATGAATAACAATTTGGTGACCTCTCAGGGACATCTTCATGCTAGATGGGGTCAACTAGTTTCCTATAGCCTCTATTGGGCACGAATCACCGTCGTTGGCCCAAAACTTATCCATCCTTTGAAATTTGATTATGAGTCACTTGACACTCTTGAGCCATGGGTGACCCACATTTACCATCTCACTTACAAGGTTTCTGAATAATATTTTGTGAGAGTGGAAAATTGTTTTGATTCTGAGTTTCTTTCTTTTCTCCCTACAATCTCAATTTGTGGGACTAAAAATGGGCTTTCGAACCCGTCCTAAAACCTAATTTTTCCAAGTATGAAGCACACTAGAACCAATGACTTTTTGACATGCATAGCTCATTGTAGAATTTTGAGTAAGACACTTTTTGGTTTTGTACGTCATGGAAATCTATTAAAATATGAATTTTACTCTTCTTCTAGATGCTTATTTGAAACACTACTGAGGTCAGAGCACCCGTGACATGGCAAACTACCCCGAAACTAATCTCCGATTTTTTACAAGCGGCTCCGTAAATGCAAGAAGCTCAAGTGTGAATGACCAAAGGAAGCAAAGAATGGAAACACTAAAAAATTGTCCATTGTCGATTTTAGTTGTTATGCATTTGAAATATTTTGAGAACAAAAACTATTTGTTGCAACTTTGAGCTTCCTTCTATGGCATTCCTCTTTGGAAACTTGATGTACTATGATGGAGCAAACATGAACAATATATATATATATATATATATAAAAGAGACAAATCATACATTCCTCAAGTGAAACATGTAGAGTGTGCACAAGAACTTCTTATGCTAGAAACAAATCTAATCCTACCCTATGTTAACTAGAGAAACAAGCAACTTCAAACAAACCACCGACACCAAAGGAAAATTAGTTTCCCTTTTTCACAATTTATAGCCATGTGTTTGATTTGACATTGATCATGACTGTGTATGAGGGTGAAAAACTGACCATAAAATTATTTTCCACCCTACTAGCCAAGGTATACACAACAAACAATAAAATACCTCTTCAAGCTACTCACCGCTTGGATCCTCGAAGGCTTTGGTGCCGACCCTTGAAACTTTGAGACTCATCCCCATGCCCCGGAGTGGACATGACTAGCTGTTGATCTTCCTCTAGCTCTAATGAAAATAGGTACTTGATTGGGAAAGGTCTTGTCGGTGGGGTTTTCCCACTACTCGAGAGATTTAACTCCAAGAAGAATGTCTTCTTGCACATCTTCTTATAGGCCTTATTATAAAGAGTGGTTGCATGTGATCTGATTTTGGCCTTCTACTGAAAACTAATGATTCCCTTCCTTGATGAATGATACACATTTGGTATCATCTTTGTTCCCTTCTTCCCCCTTTTCTATTATGAAACATGGAGACTTAATTCCTCTAATATTGATTCAAGAGGGTTCTTATGAGAAGCAAGATTCTCTTGCATGTATTTTCCCATGGTGGCAAGCCCTTGGTGTTGGAAGATGGAAAATGAGGAAACAAAATTTACAAGTTCCATGGGCTCTTCCCCATCAAAATAATCTTCCAAATATGATAAATAATCACCCCCTTCACTATCTTGCAGTGCCAAGGAGTCTCCTTCCTCCACGATGACCTCTGAATCTACAAATATTTCATCATGGTTCCCCCATCCTCAAACATTAAGTTTGATAACTCAAACTTATCTTCAACATCAGAATTTGGGGAGAATGAAATGGGAGGAAGGCTTGGAGATTCTTGTGTGGCTGCTCATTGCTCTAGATCTTTGAATCTTGATGGTTCTCTCCATGGCATGGAGATCTTCTTCATTTGGCTTTGGAGCCACTTTCCCTTCCTTATTAGCTAATTTGACGAGTGTATGGATGATTAAAAGATTATGTAAATACAATACCATTATGCACACTTTGCACTTGAAACACTCCAATATTTGATCTTCCTCTATTTTTCCTTCCTTTGCTATTACTAGATACTCAAGTATTAGCCACATGTTATCCAACCTTGACCTCCTTTAAAGGCTTAACCAACAAGATAATTCTATCCATTCCATGTCTTGAAGCCCAATTCCTTAAAAAATTCATCATTTCTTCTATGTTGGGATCTTCTTTTCTTTGCTTTCTCTTGGTGGCCTTTTGATGATCCAAAAATAGACTAAAATTTTTATCTACTTGATCTCATACCCTTGTAGGCTTATCAAATTACCGTTTAATTTTTACCCCATTAAAATCAACTTAAAATAATGCAATAAGTATGACACTTTGCAAAAGGGTTGATTACAGAGTTTAGAAATTGCCTACGTCTTTGGGTTCTTTCAAACCGTTCCACTAGTCAAAACTTGTAAGTTACAATAGTACTTTCACAAGAAAACCTAATGGAAACTATTAAGAACTTACTTAGAAGAATATCCAGACCCTTCGATGACAAGGGTGAAAAATAACACTTGACTTCCCCTTTCCTGGCGTATTTGGAAAGCTCTATGGCACTAGATCCCCTATTCAGAATCCTCTGGATCTCGATCAGCCTTCCAGACGCTTCGTAACACCTTATGGCACTCCAGTCAAAAATCCAGGCTTCATAATAATTTCATGTGGCGTTATGGGTTGACTAGCTAGTATTAAAACTCCTAGCCACAATAATGCCTATTTAAATAAATAGGTCTTCACAACTTTATAATAAGCCTAAAAATAGGTCTTATAAATAAAAACGCTCCTCTACTCACTCGGGAAATATTCCTCAAGCTCTTGCTTTGAGCTTCCAAGTTGTGTGTGTTTACAATGGAGAGGGGTCCCCTATTTATACAAAAATAGGGCCCTCAAAATAATGCTTTAAAATTTATCTAAAGGCTATCATTAGCCTAGCCGTGGCATGGGGATGGGTTTATTATCCCATATTGGGTGGCATACATTTTTAAGTGGGTTAAATCCCACATTTGGTGGAGGGAGTCCATAATTAGGCTTTATCAAGCCTTTTCCACGCATGTATAGTGGTCATGGGACCACTTGAGGCTTACCTCCCCCTCCTCCTTCTCACGTGGAAACTTCCACGCATGGGATTTGTTTTCCCCACCACTTATCCACCACGTGGATTTAGCATAACATGGGGGTTGGCGGATTTACATGGCCAAGTGGTGGTCACTATGTTTAATGCACCTATTATGTGGGCCAAGTGGTTAACAAGTTGAACATGCCACTACGTGGCGAGTTGGAGGCTAATGGGTTAATATAGACCCCATGCAATATAGATGAGCACGATCACCATGGATAGCTTACCGAGCTAAAATATAACTTAGTCCTTACATGACTTGGTTAATAGCTTGATGTTGATCCTCGATAGAAAAATTGATCATATTAGATTCATGGTGGAAAGCTACGTAATGTCTTAAGGACACACCACATCGGTGATAATTCCATAGTCCTCACGGAGGTGGGCTCCCCTCCATAACAAAAGTTGAGCCTCTTGTTCCTCGAGCTATACAATTTTTCACGATCGTTGAAGACAGAGACGGTGAAAACACCTCCAATTTTTCCAATGCGTTTTTGGCCACGTGTCACAGTGCTATTGGTCCACTATTGACCTGTTGACCAAAGTTGACTTTCCTATTGACTGAACTTTGATCGGACATAACTAGAGCTCCCAATGTCTATTTGTCGTGTTCTCATAGTCGTTAGAAATCTCTCAAAATATATTCTACACTGCCATAATTTAGGGATGTTTAGGGAACTATTGATATAAAAATGATCCCTTGATCACACCTCCCTAATGAGAAAGGATTTTTGTCCCAAAAAGCTTATATTGGAACATTTTTCCATCTTGTCTTGAATCTACAAACTCGGTGCCACCTCGGAAAGTACTCCTGTAGTAGGCCCTTGGGTTTTTTCCTCTGTAACCTTCTCACTTCGCCAACTTTGTTCGATTTTGGGACTTGTGGGTTATGGGCCCACGGCACCACTCGATATCCGAAGAAGACCTCCACGCCTCTGCTATATGGTGCTAAGTTTCTAAATGAAACCTCAACGCTCCTACTGTATAGTGCTAAGCTTTGAAATATTTGACAACAAGGATCTTCTTTTAATCTATAACACCGCTCCTAGCTCCGAGTTGATATCGTAGAATCCAAACTAGTTCAAAGGAAATCCATGCTACTTAGAGCTATGATTGATTTGATGTTGATGATGGACAATGACTTGTCCCTTTTTAGACCTCAACACCTCTGTTGTGTAGTGCTAAGTCTCTTGCAAACCTCAATGCCTCCATTGTGCAGTTCTAAGTCTCTTGCAGACCTTAATGCCTCCACCGTATAGTGCTAAGTCTCGCATACCTCAACACCTCTCTTGTGCGAGCTGCTAAGCCTCATGATCAACTACCATTTGAATGTGTGGTCGCAATGCCTTGACACCGAATGAAGTTCCGAGCTAATCTTTTGAGATATCCTTTTGGTTGAAAAACAATATCGTGTACCATTTTTCTAGATGCCCATAATGACCTCTTCACAAGACCAAGTTCCGACCCGACATCAATGCCAATGGTGATTCATCTACCACTGACGATGCACGGTCATGATGCCTCTACACAAAATGAATTTCTGAGTTGATTCATGTGAACTCTACTATCTGCACATATGGATTGACTGACCTCCAAGATTAATATGAGTTAACTCCTGTATCTAAGCTGTAACAGGTACTCACAAACTGATTAGGAGATATGTTTGGAGTATTAATCAAATGTTCTAAGAAAATCCACTGAGTATGGTAAACCTTTCTCTCAGCATTTTCTCACAAAATCTGATCTCCAAACAAATACTGCATACTATTCATCAATCTGAATTATGCAATATATAATTGAAATTTTTTTGACTTACCCATTTTAAAGGACTTTCACTTTCAAGTATTACTTGGTCCTAGGTTGAATTGTCAACTGGTGGTGGAGTAGAAAACTTTTTTCCTTTGCAATAGGCCTCCATTCCATCTTTGACTTACCATTACTCTGATGGCGAGATGGATGTAGTTTCCAACAATTTTCCACCCGATGCCCATTCCTCTGGAAATGAGCACAAAAATTCCTCTTAATATCCTTTATGCGGGATGAGGAAGTCTTTCTGCCATTTATCAAATTTACATGACAAGATTGGTCTTTCTAGATTTGCCTTGTTCTTAACAAACAACATCAACTTCTTCATCAATGTCCTTCTCTTCCAACATCTGGCCACATAATGATTATGCAATCCAAAAAAATTACATGGAAAGGAATTCCACATTTTCTAAAAATCATAACCATACTTCTTAAGCTAAAAAAGTGGATCAAAATTTTTATTGTGCTTATGATTATGGTAAGAAAATGGAGGTGGAATCTCATTACCTCTTCACTGATTTCTCTTACCACATCCTTCTTGTGATGACAAAGCACAAATTTCCTTCTCAAAATCTTCTTGCATGACTAGTGGGGTATTCAATTTGCTTTGAAGCTTTTCTTTCGTTAGCGTTCTTGGAGCATTCTACAATATCCATTCCCACACTATGAAAACCCAAACTTGTAAAAAGAGGATGATCCTTGACTGTATTAGGTTAGCAATGCCTTGGCCATTTTTACCAAGGCCTCTTCCATCAAATCCCATTTTATCTAATAATTTGAATCCAATGCCTCTAGTATGCTTTTCAAACAAACCAAAGACTTCCGGTGGTGAACAACTTACGGTGCAATCATCATCTGCCATGGTCTTTGCATATGAAGTTGAAGGTATTTCCTTTCTCTCGATTACCACACTACAATCTTGCTAAGAGCTCATCCTTAGTTTGCAGTTCTGATTTCAAGTAAACATTCTCCTCTTCTAAGGAGTAATACATTGATCGCAAGAGAGAGTTATCTTCTTGGATCTGGTGATTATAAGCTTCAACCTCATCAAGATTCACCTATTTAGACATCTTTCCCATAGTGCACTTGTACCCTATTCACACAAATTACACTCTGTACCAACTTGAAGCAATCCCTCTATTAATCAGATTTACTGAAAGCAAATATGGAGCTAAACTAGCTCTGATACCAAAATTTATTCGAAAATAGATCGAAATTTTTATCTACTTGATCTCGGACCCTTGTAGGCTTATCAAATTACCATTTAATTTTTACCCCATTAAAATCAACTTAAAATAATGCAATAAGTATGACACTTTACAAAAGGGTTGATTACGGAGTTTGGAAATTGCCTATGTCTCCGGGTTCTTTTGAACCATTCCAGTAGTCAAAAGTTGTAAGTTACAATAATACTTTCACAAGAAAATCTAATGGAAACTATTAAAAACTTGCTTAGAAGAATATCCAGACCTTCAGATGAAAAGGGTGAAAAATAACACCTGACTTCCCCTTTCCTGGTGTATTCGGCAAGCTCTATCACATTAGCTCCACTATTTGGAATCCTATGGATTTTGATTGGCCTTCTAGATGCTTCATAACGCCCCTGACACTCCGCTCAAAACTCCGTGATTCAAAATAATTTCGTGTGGTGCTATGGGCCGACTAGCTAGTATTAAAACTCCTAGCCACAATAATGCTATTTAAATAAATAGGTATTCACAACTTTATAATAAGCCTAAAAATAGGTCTTATAAATAAAACTACTCCTTCGCTCACTCGGGAAATATTCCTCAGGCTCTTTCTTTAAACTCCAAGTTGTGTGTGTCTACAATGGAGAGGGGTACCCTATTTATACTAAATAGGGCTCTCAAAATAATGCTTTAAAATTTATCTAAAGGCTATCATTATCCTAGCCTACTCTTCAATAGCTACATAGTGTGGCATATGACCAGTTGATTTACATTTGGTTCCTGTGAGTATGCATACTCAAATTGATTGTATTCATGGTATGTGTCTAGAGGTGTCGATAATAACTTGGGTATGAATTTTCAAGTTTGAGGTGGGTAGAATGAAATTTTTACAGTTGTAAGTGTGAATTCCATGCAAGAAATAAATTCATGATTGCACAAATTCATGGAATGGAAGAAAATGAAAACATGTGGAAATAAAAATGGATGGAAGAAAAGGAAATTTTGTAACTTAGATAAAATGGGTTGTTGACCAGATGGAGTTACTTGATGTGTTTAGAAGTTACCTTAAAAGGATGGGATCTCACCAAGAAAACATCACTCTTGGTGAGATAGAAATGCAACTCTTGAAGGGCCCAAACTAATTCGAACTCATACCTTGTGCGACAGTCATCAATCCTTGAAATACACGGGGTGGAACTTGCTCATGCAATGTAACCTCCAAAACCCAAAACACTAGGATTCTGAACTTGGGACCTGTTCTACATGTATGAAATCCCAAAATGATCTTATTAGAACTAGGGACATGCAATGCAACCTCTGAAACCTGAAATATTGATGCTAAATATCTAGATTTGAATAAATAATTTAACAACAATAAATCAAATTAACTCATGAAATGGAATGTACTGAGAAAATAAAGACAAGATGTAGGTAGAATGGAGCAATTTCTATTGAGTATTGGAGGGTGTTTTATATAATTTCTTGCTCCTAAAATTATGGAGTCAATTCTTATCATTTTATTGCCATATCTCTCCTTTATTCCCTAGTCTTACTCCCAATCCCAAGATATTCTCACACACTCCTATCTTTATGAGTTGTGAATGACAACTAATTGTGCACACTCACATATTATTTAAATATAAAATAATACTAATATTCAAACCATATGTTCACACTATGAACACTAATTTCCTAAAATTCACCCCCTTAGTGTGAACATGGGTGAGTTCTATCTAGTACTTGATCATGTTATATAATACGATAGTTTTCAAAGAGTACCATCAACTCCAATAGGTTTTCTAGTAGAACCATTAACCACTCTGTATGTGATTTTCGAAGAGATTCACAAACTCTCAAATTGGTTTTCTAGTGGACCACCAACCACTTTCATAATAGCATATACGTTTCCCCATCCATATTTTACAAAAGAGAACAAAATATAGGAAAATATGTTCCTAACTATGAACACGAATTATCCATCTGTTCTTATTTACTACCAAACATGTTGAAAGAAAACACACAACTGAAAATGAAGTCACCATAGCAAAATGCGGCCCCATCATTGGTGACTGATGAGAGGCACTGATCACCCTCCTTCCTCCATTTCCTCTTGCCTCCATCGAGTGATGCTACTTTAGTTACTCATAAAATTTGATCATGAAGCTCAAAAATACCCCCATAAAGCGGACGTCGCGTACAAGTGAAAATGCGTCCAATTAAAAAATTACATAAATGTATTATGCACCACTTTTTTTTTGTTTCAGATCCCTATTTTTATTTCCACGTTTCTCTTAAACTAGAAATTGGGTTTTTGTAAAATTTTAACAAAGTTTTCTAGCTATTAACTAAACAAACCCAATAAATTTTATAATATTTCGAATCGGTTTTTTAGATACTATCAATCTATCAAATGTTTGTTTTAAAAACAACAAAAAAATTCACTCAACTTACACAAAAATTTACGCATAGATACATGACGAATATGAAGCTGATGTAAACTACAATATTGTGCGTCTTGTTCTTATCTTTCCATAAAAAATAGACATCAATCGGATGTCATATGAGTAAACTACGTTCTTTTTACTGTGATGTATCTATTGGAAATTTTCTTACGGATTCCTTCAACCTTCTTCTTCTTCTTCTACACTTGTAGAAGGAAACCTGCTCTGATACCAGATGATGCTAAATCTCTAGATTTGCATAAATAAATTCAACAACAATAAATCAAATTAACTCATGAAATGGAATGTACGAAGATAGAGACAAGATGTAAGTAGAATGGAGAAATTTCTATTGAATATTGGAGGGTGTTTTATACAATTGCTTGCTCCTAAAATGATGGAATCAAGTCTTATCATTTTATCCCCATATCTCTCATTTATTCCCTAGTCTTACTCCCAATCCCAAGATATTCTCACACACTCCTATCTATATGAGTTGTGCATGACAACTAATTGTGCACACTCACATATTATTTAAATATAAAATAATACTAATATTCAAACCATATGTTCACACTATCAACACTAATTTCCTAAAAATACAAGGATTGGGTCTATTTGGTGCTTTCAACCTTGAAATCCCAATTTAGTCATTGAAATGTAGATCTTTCATTTACTTTTCCCACCGAGCGTGCCAAAACTGTTGTGGTACAACTACAACACCTCCCGATTTCTTGTGATATGAGTGGGGAAATTGGTGTAACTTTGCTAACATGGAGCTATCTTGAAATGTGGGACCTTGCGAATCAGATAAATCTCTGGAGAAGGTCGGATCCTCATCCTAATACTACATGCCACATCTACTCCTAATGTAAGAAAATACCTATCTAAATCCATTCTAGCATTCATGGGAGACAAGGAGAGATATTACATGAAATAAAACTTACACTAAAGGCGGTGATACACCAGAAAAGGAGTGTCAATCACTTTCCCAACCTACAAAACAATGAAGGAATGAACTTGAAGAGGTGGTCTTGCACCATAGACCAAATTGCACAAAAACACCATTCCCAAACAAAAAAACAACACCAAAACCCTACAATGGAAACATTAGTTCATAGAACACTTGATAGTAATGAGAGGCAAGATGAAAACAACAAACCATGAGAGGCTAGAAATACTAACACAGACACACAATTTTGTTGCTCCATATAAATTTACACAATACATTATAGTAGGGAGGGGTAAGAGTGCCATTAAAATTTTTAGTGTGAAGGCCTTAAGCCCCAAGAAATTCACAACTACCTAACTAAAGGAAAAGAGAATATGGTTGAATAGGAGGAAAATTACCAACCTTTTGAAAGTGTGCACCCCTTTACATTTTATAGAAGAAATGATAAGGGAGAAGAAGGAAATATGAAACATTACATCGTACCACCCAAAAAAATTAGCATTACACTGCAAGAGTGATGGGAAATTTTGTAAAGCCCATACTCCATTGTACCATGCCTTGTGGAAGAATAAATGGCCTCCATACCTTCAATAATTTCATCTATGCACTTGGCCATAACCTCCATTGTCCTTTGATTTCACCCCGATTTACTCCCACCTAATTTCTATTTTTTTAATTTAAATCATTTCGGATGAGGGGATTTGAATTCTCTTCCCATCGACTATAAATTTTCCTAAATATGATAACTGGGTGAAAGTTATGAAGGTTTGAGCAAGGATCAATTTTTATGTCATGGGGCTCAACTCCCCCACCTACCGCTTCAACTCCTTACATACTAGCTTGCCACCTCCTCGGAAACTCACCCATTCAACTCAGTTGCGGTTTGATGTTACAATGGATGATGATTTTCTTACATTATGCACATGTACTTACCATTCCACCTCCACATTTAACTCAAATCACCAAGCTCCTTTGTTGGTTGCAACGGATTTTTTGTTTTATTTGCATTGGGTTACGAGGTTATATTGACATCATGTTTTTCTATCGTGTTGTCCCGATCCACTTCTCCAACATACACCCCTTACGCCGAGTCCCAACTTGTCCTCTGAGCCATCCACCTAACCCATGCATTCAAGTCACATAACCCAAACACACATTGACACCACATTTTTCACCGGGTATTTCCCACTCGTGCTCTCGACACACCTTCCCCTAACACACACTAGCCTTTTCATGCTTCATGGGCTCAAGCCTTGGTGAACATCCAAACTACCTACCTCACTGACCTATAACATGTTGTTGTATCTCCCATCCCGCACTTTGTCACAAAGACCTACCCCGCCAAAAAAGCCATCACCTCACCGACACCAATCAATGCGACTCGCCGTGCCGATTGACGAGCTCCTAGGTCAAGTTGGTGCTGACCTCCATGAAGACCCCGTCCTATGTGCCATGATGATCTAGTCAGCAAGCTTGGCTCACGTGATCCGCCAAGCCATTTGGCTCTCAAAATGCCTCGAAATCCAATTAATAGCTCACCAAGCCATGTATAGAACTCGAGCCCGCTATGTGAAGTCTCATCTCGACGAGCTAAATTTTAGCTCGGTCCCCTTCTAGCCTCCTTTGGGCATTTTTGGCCTATTTTAAAATTTCTTTCCTATTTTTTTCTCGATTTCTCAACACCAAAAGGCCGAGGAGGGGCCATGAGATGCTTTGAAGGGAATTTTGTCATTTTTTCTATTTTTTTCTTGTTTTCGATGGAGGTGAGTCCCGGGGGCCTATTTTCACTCGAGGTGGAGTCCTGAACCTTAATAGCCCAAGAGGAAAATTGGACTAATTGAGCCCTAATTTTCCCGGAATGCGAGTCAATGCTCCCTAAACATAAATTTCACCTGTAACTCCAGTTGACCCTTGGTGGCCCTACCCAATGCCCGGTTCCAAATCATCCCCGATCGTCCATTTTAACCGGGGTGAAAAGGATAACAAATACATCAAGATCTTTTAGTAAAAATAATGGGAGTTAGGTCTAGAACTCCTAGACTTTTAATTCAATACAAAGGAAGAATATTTGAGCTTCATATTTTTGTTGTGGGATATTTAATTGTTTTCAAATGAGAATTAATGGATTTAATCCTAAACAACTAATATTTTTCTATTTGTTTAGTAGAGTTTGCAATTTTGATTTAATTTAAATCTATAGGGTAAAATATTAAGATTTTTCTAGTCTCATCTTCATGGTTTATTGTTCCTAACATTTAATTTCTTAGATGTCTTGCTCTATTTCGAGAGATTGAATGGTTTATGGATGTTTTCTCATGTTAATTTCTCTATGTTTTGTTTCTCTATGTTCTGTTGAATCTGGTTAGCTATAGCCAATAATAGGTTGACTAACCTCTAAAAAATATTGTAGATGTACACCAATTATTTACTTTGGTTATGCAGGTTGTGATTCTCATTGCTTAATTTCCCTTGACTTATTTCCTAGAGTTGATATAGAAATGTGTGATTTGACTAAGATTGGAGTGTTTTTCATGCGAGAGAGAGAGAGAGAGAGAGAGAGAGAGAGAGAGAGAGAGAGAGAGAGAGAGAGAGAGAGAGAGAGAGAGTTCCCTTCCATTTATTTTGTTTATTTTGATTACATCCAATTTATTAGATTATTGTAAATATCATTAGGGATGAGATTAATGTAAATAAGGATAGTCCATATCCAAGGATGAAACAAATTGAAAGAGACCAAATATAGGTGGTCTTCTAAGATACACCATCACTCTACAATTAGATCCCAAAAGAGCTATATGTCTAGATTATTCCTTACCTTGAACCATTATTCCAACTAGGTTTTAAAATTATGGGGTTAAATAACCCTTTTGTAAGTGTTTTTAGGGTGTGCAAAGAAACCCAATCAAAAATTTATTTTAGAAAATATCTATAAGAATCTCTATTTAGAACTCTACTCAAAATTGTATTCATAATTAAAGAGGCTACATCTGAATTATATTTATGTATCCCATTTTTAATATCAAGAAATAATGGAAATCATAGGGGATGACACTCTATAATTGCATTAAATCTTGCATGTACACTAGAGAACTACATGGACTTTGAGCATCTCATTTGGTACATGTATTGAAACACTTGGCCATAATCAACATGGAGGAAACTAGGGTTTTATTATTATAGGAATATGTGTGATAATTTTAGAACAATTATAATTATAGGATGTAATTAAAGACAAAGATGAAGTGACCTATATCATCATATAGGAAATAATAAACATTAGAAAAAAACCATTATACTTTAGTGTCTCAAGAAAATGCTAGTGTCCCTAAGGATTTGAGCATTCCATTTCAAATATGAAGCATATTCAACCTTGTCATAGCCTATCTAAATGAGATTAAAATCTAGATAAACTCATGAATACTTAGAATACTTAATTGATACTCCAACCGTAATTGTTAATCTCCTTTAGTGTCTTGATTAATTATAATATTATCTCTAGTTTCCAATTCTGTATATTATTGTACAAATATGAGTTTATACTCTATATTCCAATCCTAACTAGAGTAATACACTTAAATTTGCTTTAAATTAGACACAAAATTCATGTTCACATATAATATTTTAAAACTTCTTCTATGTTTTGGTAATACCTTAAATATGTTATAATATTGTTAATGGATCTAAGACAATTCAATTTTAAGATCAAAATTGAGAATTAAAGATTGTTTATTTTAAAAGACAAATAAATTTTGAAAGAAATTTTGTTCTTTAAATTTTAATTTAATAATTTAGGTGTATACATTTTTAGTTTAAATTTGATTCCTACCATTATTTTTTTTATTAATAGAAAATAGTTTTGAAGGGACTATACCTTGTTACAAAAGAGGCTCAATAACCAGATAAACATGAAAAATCAGCAAAAAAGGATCATAATCCGATATTACAAGTAAGTCTAACAAAGAGTCAAAAAAGAGAAGCTACTTGTAGTGCCCTTATTTTACACTCACAAATACAACAGTAAAATACCGGATAATTTTTTATTTTTTATTGACTTGCATTGCTCACAACACAACAACATAGCGAGGGTTCCAAGTAAGTAAAACTCCATAACACAAACGACACTTACTTAATTCATCGACCCATGTAGACACATGATAACACCATATACATGACGATGTTACATTTTCCTAATGAACGAATGCTAGCAATAACACAACCACAATAAAAAGGGACTTAAGGATTGACAACCCACAACACAACATTACCATGGTTACATCTAGAGTACGTTAAACATCCCATAACATTATTATGTAAGCAAAATTTTCTCCCTTTTTCCACCTACATGTTCTGAAAATTCATTTCACCTTTCACTTATTGTTCAACCATTTGATTTTGCTCCTTACCCTTATGACAATCTTCATAACTTACATAAGTATTTTTCCATATTTCAAATTTCATACAAAATTCTAATTCTCTCATTCCTATGCTAATATTATGCTTCCCAAAATGCTTATTCAAAATTTAAAATTTAACCTTACTACACAAGTGAACCTAACGTGGTGTCAAGATGAAATCTTGGGATTGAGGGAGACTTAGATTCAATAAAGCTTTTTCCCAAAACATTCTTTGATCATGGTATAGTTATTTCCCTACCATTATCATTGTAGTACAATAACTTGTTGAATTCCAAATTTGATTTATATATATATATATATATATATATATCTTTCTCGAAGTTTGATCACACCAAACAATTCATATTCTTTGCAACACATGAAAATGCTTAAATAAGTTATAAGGACTCCAAGAGTGACCTTAATCCTAATCTCCAATCTCGTTCTCATCTGATATGATATGCTCTTACATCGCACTATGGTCTCGTTATTAGCATTTTTTTGTAACAGGAGTTACATAAGTATTTGTCTAACATCTTGAAGAGATACATAATTGGAAGAATTGTAAACTATACAAGAACCACAAGTGACACCTCCTAATCAACTGAGGTTTGGTTTATTCCAATATGCACCTAATGATTTACGCCTTAACTATATATGATTTTAAGGCAAGCGAGACATATTTATACTAAACCACCTTCAAGAAGATACCAAGATGTTATTTTGATAGAAACCAAGGTAGCACCGCTTAGTCGTTCCTTCGAACAAGGACTCATAAGGTGACTTCCAAAGTGGTCTTCACCACTCAACCTGGTGTCGGACCTGAAGAGAGGGCATTCTTCTCACGATTACCAAAACTAGAAGGAAACCACATACTTTGGATAAAGTTGGACCATGACATTCCTAAAATATGGGTTCACGACAATGCCGCTAAACATAATGACTATGACGGTAACTCCAACTAGGGGTTTTATTTACCTAACCTAGAGGTTCCTTCGAGTGCAAAGCTTAAGTTCGTTCTATAGTCTTAAATTTCTTATATGGTAAAAAGGATCACACATGCAAGCAAGTTATGCACAAATATTTTATTAAGGTTGAGTGTTCCCATTAAAACTCTTTATTATGTTTGCAAGGTAAGAAGATAACCCAGTAATTAATTTAATCGTTTAAAGAATACTGAGAAAGTACTACAATATATTAACTTCAATTTCAATTTACTATGTATAAATCAAACCCTTTTTGCCATACACAACTAAGAAACAAATTGAACCGGTGATTAGATGCACATTTCCTAAGTATCCCTAAAACTAGCATCTCATGCATATTAACAAATTTCAATTATAACTTTTCTGTAACAAGAGACTACATTAGACAGTTATTCATTTTACAATGACATATAAAAATTACAATAATGATAATTAAATTACACATCGCCTTTTTCATTGCCATTCTTCCATCCTGTAAAATCCACGTGAGCATGATATCATCAATAATTCACGGCATGGCATCCACCCTAACCTAACATAAGTATCATTTTTCGCTTCCCATTTACATGTGACAATAATTACAATTTTTAATCGAAATAAAAAGGTCTAGAAACATGTATTCATTGCATTTTATTTTTCTTCATTTTATAACCCAAGAGAGAGAAAGAGAAGGGAAGAGAGAGAAAGCACCATTTTGTCAAAAATTTGATTTCACAGCAACGTATACACCAAAGGGTTTTAAATAGTTATTTGCATGTGTTAAAAGTTTCTGTGGTGATTTAGTAACCCTACGAGGGTCCACAACTTTCTACTTTTACATTTTCTTACTAGCTACAAAACGTATAAAACGGTCTCGATTCTAATAAATAACTTCCAAAAGTTATCTTCCAATGAGAATGCACACTATGATTAACTTTCCATGTGTCCCCAGATATACCAAGAATTCATAGCAGCTGACAGAATTGAAAAAGAGAGAACGGTTTGCGTTTGGCGGCTAGCTTTCCGGGGCCACTGGTCGTAGTTCACCCAATTGTAAAATGACAAAAGTTAGCTCGAGGACCCATAAAACCGTGTCCATAATTGACGTTCGATGGAGAAGCATGCAACGAGACATCTCCTACTAGTTCCCCTATATAAGGAGAATTCATCAGAGTGGACGGGAATGAGAACTAATAAACCATTTTCAAACGGCGACAGGTTTTCTAGAGCACCAAGATTTAAATTGGTCCAGCTTTGACCTCGTCACAACTACGACCGAGACCTACAAAATGGCTTCGCAAAACTATCCCGAAAATTGATCTTTCCTATACTTGAAAGTTCCATGCATTTGTCTAGTATAAACGCTATAGGTTTGCAAAGATGGGACGTGATTTCTCTTTCCAGGTTTCAAATGGCGGTCCAAAACGAAAGCCAACTTTCTAGTTTTAACAACTTTCTACTGTTGTAAACTAGTGTAACAGGGCTCCTATAAGAGCGTCAAAAGGATGTCATATGTTCATTTCAAGTCAAACCAAAGGTCAAGGTAACTCCTAGTATACCAAGGTACATGAATGAAACTTCACATCTCATTTCTAGAGATACGAAGGGTACTAAGTGAGTCTCCGAAAAATGCAAAATTTAACTATTTTAAACAGGAAGAAGGTCAACTTTATCCATGGGGAGTCAAATTAAATCTGCAGTCGATAAAACAATATTGGAGCGATCAAGATGGGTAAGATTTTTCTAAATCATCTAGAAGTGATGGTAATAGTTCATGGTTTAAGGTAGACATGTTATAATGACATCATGAGTTATGACACGACAATTTATTGTTTTACAATGAGTCAAGGGACATTTAACTGTATTAAAAATCCTAATAATTTAAAATTCTATTTAGTTGTAAAAGAGAACTAAAACACGAGAATTATGAGAGGTAAGGGAAGAAGAACCATGCCTGGAAACGATGAGCGAAAAGGTACAAGGGGCTCCAAGCGGTTTACACTCGCGATCCGTCGAGACCACCATTGTTGCCACATGATGCCAGGTAGTCACGTGCAAACCAAGCCATTCGTTGTGCACCCATGTCTCATCAAAAAGAACCATTTTGTGTTTTCAAGTAGTCATCCCGATCCAAGAGACTACATTTTCTATGTCAAACAAATCACACGCCTTTTCAAAAAAATCCATTTTTGTGCATACAAATACTCTGAGGAACAACTTTCAAATACAATGCATAGGAAGCATTACTTAATGGTTCTCACATAACAGTCCAAACACCTTTTTAACAGACCCATTTCTTTTTCTATATCCTGCTATCATTGCAGTCTAGGAGACCACCTCTCTTTCAGGTATTTTGTCGAACATTTCACATGCGTTGTGTATGCCTTCACATTTTGCATACATGCCAAATCTGGGCACCTGACAAGACATTTAAAAAAAACTATTATCTTTCCATGATGCTTTGATGGATGTCCATGCGCTGTTCTAAAGCTCCCATTTTGACAGTGGCTGGGAGGTTGCTGGAACGAGGCTGTGAAGTCTAGCTTACACGTACCAATGCATTTGCTTGGAAGTTTCCAAGGCCTTTTCAACAAACTCATTCATGCATAGCCTGCCATCGTGGCATTCCATGAACCCGCATTTCTTTGAGGCATTCTGTCAAACAGTTCATGGGCTTTGCCTATACTTCCACATTTTGCAAATGCATCTGCCAAGGCGTGTGCAACTTCAACATCTGGAAAATTTTTCTCTATCTTTTATGCGCTGGAAGAAGTCGCGCAGGTCTGGCACGTTTTTTTGACACGGGCTGAGGATTTGTTGGCAAATGTAAACTGATTAGGTTGGAAACCTATTTGTTGTAAGGTGAAGCAAAGTGACTGTTTCTTGAGGGATCCACGTCCTCCCACGCACAAGAAGGATATAGATTCCATGAGGAGCTGGCTCATTCTATCATTTGATTAAACATCAAGCGACGCCTCCAAAGAAATTTCTGCAAACAACTTCGATGAAATTTCCTTGTCTCTCATGCATTGTAAAAAAAAAAATGCCCACGTTTGAACAGTCTGGCATGGCTGGGAGGATGCTTGAAACAGGTTGTGGAGTCTGTCATGCCGCCGCCCTCCCCAAACTCGCCCCTTCCAAATGCCAAAAGGATAAAACCCTAATGCCGGCTTTGAGTTTTCTCACCCCCATCTGCTTATTTGATTTTATTTCATATTAAATTATAATGTATATATTTTTTTGAATAAAGTGACATTCGACTTATGTTTTTCCCTACATTGATGTATTTGTTCTAAGACATATACGTATTTATTTTATTTTTTAAAATTTTCCTTTTTTTTTTTACAAATATAATTATTAATATTCCTTTGCGTACAACAACCAACACAGAGAGACGAACAAGACTCTCCTTCCATCCCAGAGGCGTTGGAAACCAGACGCAAGACAAGGACCGACCACGGCATCACAACAAGAGACCGTCTTCTCACGCGGGCCGAGGCGACCAATCCAAACAAATAAAATCGCTTATCGATAATCGACAATAAAATTGATAACTAATCGATGATCAACTAATGAAGTTATCATCCATCGATAATTAAAGTAATAGTATTGTTGTTGTTATTATTATTATTATTATTATTATTATTTATTTATTATTATTATTTTATTATTATTATTATTACCACTTAAAATAATTATTAATCATACTAACAAAGACCGATATACCCGCCGACAATAAGGTCCTCCTTCAAATAGGTTAACGAACAGACATTACACGGTCCACACATAGAGGTGTTTATAACATACTCAAGAGAGCAAGGAGAGGGAAGGTGCTAAAACATCACCGAGACAAGGACAAGGTTGAAAATGGTCAATGAGAGCCCACGCACACAAGTCTCCAAGGCTTAGCAATAGGGTCGACGGTGTTAGGGACCTGGGGACATCGAACGGGCATGACATTCTCCTCCCCTTAAGAAAGCATCATCCTCGATGCAACATAACACAGAGGGAAGAAATGGTACACAACCAAGAACAAGTAAAGGGAAAATTACACGCTATGGTTTAAAATTTTAGCTACTTAAAGCACACCACAGGGGTAGTCTTAGAAACCTTTGTAGGAATTTTAACTTTCAAGGTTCCGTGAAGATTCACAATTCTCTCTTATTCATTATTTCATTAGTCTCTTTCTATTAACATTATTCTTAATTCAAGTCCTTTAAATTTTCATTTTTGAAGAATTTTAGTTTATTCATTCCTGTGGGTTCCCATCATGAACTATAGTCACAACACCCTACCAGGGTTATACACAACACCTAATTTTCACAAGCATAATTTTACATACTTACACGACCATATCACATCACAAGGGTTTCACCAAACCATGGAATGACAACAATTAGACCACATAGCAAAAAAATTCCAACAATTACGTCCTAGACATAGATCTAGTACGCACATATGACTGACAACAAAATCAACACACTGATACATATACAACGGGTATCACAAGCCCCAAAATCCATGACTGTAACAACATAGTTCCAATCCAATATCCAATAGTCCATACCAACCAGGAGAAGAGTCAAACCTCAAACATAACAAGGTGTCAAAAAGGCTCACAAGGGTACACATAACTCACTATACCAACTCCACACATAACAAGACATCACGAAACAAACCCCAGATATCTCCAAAAGTACAAGGTAAAACTCCATATATCTCCCCAAAGCATCACTAGATAAGCTCCATATACCTCCCAAGGAGAAAGAAACATAGTGCCGTAACCAAGTCAGTCACTCAACCATAGAGCTCCATCAAGAATATTAGGTCTCTCAACCATAGAGTGTCATCTCCTTTTTCCTTTTAATGAGGTCGGGTCACCCTATTGCCCCGGCACATAGAGCCCCGTCACCCCCAACCCAAGTGATATAATAACTCATGGTTTAACAACCCGCTAGTTATCTGTAACTCCTTGGGGTGTACCCCATACACAACGAAGCGGGTCCATAGGTTCCACCACTCCATGGTGAATCCCATGACCCTATTCCAACACATTACGACATTAGAACCAACATAACAATCCATTCAAATTCCAAGTGGCAAAATCAAAAGCCTTGGCTAGGCTACCAAACTTTCAAATATGAAAAGAAAGTTTTAAAACCAAGAAAACAAATGGCTAATTAGCCTAGGTTAGTGCAAAATCCAAATGTTAATGCAACAATCAAATAAATTCCCAAAATATAAGAACATGTAAATCAAGAAAACGGTTGGTTCTAGCTAAAAAAAATAATGATCAATTTACGAATAAAAACGTATTGAGAAAATAGCACAAAGACAATCACTATGTGGCCTCATACCACCACCAAAGGGGTACTCATCGAGTTGCTTTGGCACTCGGACATCGAGCCCGAGCTCGTGAAAATATACATGTAACTTAAAATGAGCATATCAAATAATGTATCTGTCATCATCTCTATCTGAATCATAACTCCAAACTCCCACAAGGATTAACATAGTCAAAATCACATAGGATTATTCAATGAACAATCCAATAGGAAAGAACAGGGGACACAAGGTTGCATAAGTTGAGCCTAAGGTGGTGCACACCCACAATATACTTGAGCAAGCTCAAGTATACTAAACAAATACAAGTGGGTTTTCAGTCTCTATAAGACTCCACTTTCTCACTTGTACTCAGCTCAAGATTATGACAACCTGGTCCACGCCTCCTCTCTCCACACATACACTCTTGACAATTTATCCCCTTAGGGTCATCTAGTGTAAGGTCCACAACATACACATAACTACATCACTAACACAATGGTGATTCACGCACCATAACCATAACGTCTTATGCATGATATAAATATACAGGGTACAACATAATCATTACCTTCACGGGTTATAATACATCACATTACCACATCTTGCACCCAAAGTGCAATCACTGTACACTAGGGATCATACTCACCATATGCCCCTAAATCACGACATGAACCATCACATATTACATGAATTATATGTATGAGGAACACAATGTCTAACATTATGACATATAGTCAATTGCAAAACAACACGACGATGCACACAACTAATCACAATACGGTGATGACATCACGATAAAATTCCTTTCACTTTAAATAAATTTTTGTCATGTAGTACCTTAATACACCTTCACATCACATAAAGCCAAAATGTTTCAACACTCTACAATTTACAATATCATTTCGTTCACAACAACAAGGCGGTACATCACACATGGATTCCTCATTGAATCCACGAAAATGAGAGTCGATACTCTCATCACAAGCACATCAACATGACAAAAATATGCACTAAGTGACATGCACCACATGTGCTTCCATAAGGTCACAATCACGACATAGTTCACATAACAACATATATCACATTACTCTTCCATTATCCACCACCATCATGTAGAATCATCACAACTCCAATCTATCCCAGAGGTTCGAGAGCATGAACCTCGCTCTGATACCATATGTAGTGCCCTCATTTTACACACACAAATACAACAGTAAAATACCAAGATAATTTTTTTTTACTTGCATTGCTCACAACACAACAACACAAGAGAGGGTTCCAAGTAACTAAAACTCCATAACAAAAACAACACTTACCTAAGTCATCGACCCACGTAGACACATGATAACACCATATACATGACAATGTCACATTTTCCCCAATGAACGAATGCTAGTAATAACACAACCACAATAAAAAGGGGCTTAAGGATTGACAACCCATAACACAAAATTTCCATGGTTACCTCTAGAGTACGTTAAACATCCAATAACATTATTATGTAAGCAAAATTTCCTCCCTTTTTCCACCTACATGTTCTGAAAATTCATTTCACCTTTCACTTATTGTTCAACCATTTGATTTTCTCTTTAACCTTATGAAAAATCTTCATAACTTACATAAGTATTTTTCCATATTTCAAATTTCATACAAAATTCTAATTCTCTCATTCCTATGCTAAGATTATGCTTCCCAAAACGCTTATTCAAAATTTAAAATTAACCTTACTACACAAGTGAACCTAACGTGGTGTCAAGATGAAATCTTGGGATTGAGGGAGACTTAGATTCAATAAAGATTTTCCCAAAACGTTCTTTGATCATGGTATAGTTATTTCCCTACCATTATCATTGTAGTACAATAACTTGATAAATTCCAAATTTGATATATATATATATATATATATATATATATATATATATATTCTTTCGAAGTTTGATCACACCAAACAATTCATATTCTTTGCAACACAAGAAAATTATTAAATAAGTTATATGGACTCCAAGAGTGACCTTAATCCTCGTTCTCATCTCGATATGATATGCTCTTACATCGCACTATGGTCTCGTTATTAGCATTGTTTTGTAACAGGAGTTACAAAAGTATTTGTCTAACATCTTGAAGAGATACATAATTGGAAGAATTGTAAACTATACAGGAACCACAAGTGACACCTCCTAATCAACTGAGGTTTGGTTTATTACAATATGCACCTAATGATTTACGCCTTAACTATATATGATTTTAAGGCAAGCGGACAAATTTATACTAAACCACCTTCAAGAAGATACCGAGATGTTATTTTGATAGAAACCAAGGTAGCACCGCTTAGTCGTTCCTTCAAATAAGGATTCATAAGGTGACTTCCAAAGTAGTCTTCACCACTCAATCTAGTGTCGGACCTGAAGAGAGGGCATTCTTCTCACGATTACCAAAACTAGAAGGAAACCGCATACTCTGGATAAAGTTGGACCATGACATTCCTAAAATATGGGTTCACGACAATGCCACTAAACATGACTATGATGACGTAACTCCAAATAGTGGTTTTATTTACCTAACCTAGGAGGTTCCTTCAAGTGCAAAGCTGAAGTTCGTTCTATAGTCTCAAATTTCTTATATGGTAAAATGGATCACACATGCAGGCAAGTTATGCACGAATATTTTATTAAGGTTGAGTGTTCCCATTAAAACTCTTTATTATGTTTGCAAGGTAAGAAGATAACCCAGTAATTAATTTAATTGTTTAAAGAATACTTTGAGAAAGTACTACAATATATTAACTTCAATTTCAATTTACTATGTATAAATCAAACCCTTTTTTCCATACACAACTAAGAAACAAATTGAATCGGTGATTAGATGCACATTTCCTAAGTATCCCTAAAACTAGCATCTCATGCATATTAACAAATTTCAATTATAACTTTTCTGTAACAAGAGACTACATTTGACAGTTATTCATTTTATAATGACCTATAAAAATTACAATAATGATAATTAAATTACACATCACCTTTTTTTCGTCGTCATTCTTCCATCCTGCAAAACCCACGTGAGCATGATATCAACGATAATTCGCTGGCATGGCATCCACCCTAGCCTAACATAAGTATCATTTTTCAGTTTCCCATTTACATATGACAATAATTACAATTTGCAATCAAAATAAAAAGGTCTAGAAACATGTATTCATTGCATTTCATTTTTCTTCATTTTATAACCCAGGAGAGAGAAAGAGAAGGGAAGAGAGAGAAAGCATCATTTTGTCAAAAATTTGATTTCACATAATAGATACACTAAGGGGTTTTAAACAGCTATTTGTATGTGTTAAAATCTTCTAGGGGTGATTTGGCAACCCTACGAGGGTCCGCAACTTTCTACTTTTACATTTTCTTACTAGCTACAAAACGTACAAAAACGGGCTCAGAGGCTAAGAAACCACTTCCAAAAGTTATCTTCTGATGAGAACGCACACTACGATTAACTTTCCATGTGTCCCTAGATATACCAAGAATTCATAGTAGCTGACGGAATTGAAAAAGAGCAAACGGTTTGTGTTTGGCGGCTAGTTTTCCGGGGCCACTGGTCATAGTTCACCCAGTTGTAAAATGACAAAAGTTAGCTCGAGGACCCATAAAACCACGTCCATAATTGACGTTCGATGGAGAAGCATGCAACGAGACATCTCCTACTAGTTCCCTATATAAGGAGAATTCATCAGAGTCGACGGGACTGAGAACTAGTAAACCATTTTCAAATGGCGACAAGTTTTCTAGAGCACCAAGATTTGAATTGGTCCAGGTTTTGACCTCGTCAAACTACGATCGGAGACCTACAAAATGGCTTCGCAAAACTATCCCGAAAATTGATCTTTCCTATACTTAAATTTCCATGCATTTGTCTAGTATAAACGCTAGAGGTTTGCAAAGACGGACGTGATTTCTCTTTCCAGGTTTCAAATGGCGGTCCAAAATGAAAGCCAACTTTCTAGTTTTAACAACTTTCTACTGTTGTAAACCAGTGTAACAGGGCTCCTATAAGAGCGTCAAAAGGATGTCATATGTTTGTTTCGGGTCAAACCAAAGGTCAAGGTAACTCCTAGTATACCAAGGTACACAAATGAAACTTCACATCTCGTTTCCAGAGATACAAAGGGTACTTAGTGAGTCTCGAAAAATGCAAAATTTAACTATTTTAAACAGGAAGAAGGTCAACTTTATCAATGGGGAGTCAAATTCGTCAGGTCGATAAAACAATATTGAAACGATCAAGATGGGTAAGAGTTTTCTAAATCATCTCGAAGTGAGGGTAATAGTTCATGGTTTAAAGTAGATGTGTTATAATGACGTCGTGAGTTACGACACGACAATTTATTGTTTTGCAATGAGTTGAAGGGACATTTAACTGTATTAAAAATCCTAATAATTTAAAATTCTATTTAGTTGCAAAAGAGAACTAAAACATGAGAATTATGAGAGGTAAGGGAAGAAGAACCATGCCTAGAAATGATGAGCGAAACGGTACAAGGGGCTCCAAGCGGTTTACACTCGCGATCCATCGAGACCACCATTGTTGCCACATGATGCCAGGTAGTCACGTGCAAACCAAGCCATTTGTTGTGCACCCATGTCTCATCCAAAAAGAACCATTTTGAGTTTTCAAGTAGTCATCCCGATCCAAGAGACTACATTTTCTATGTCGAAAAATCACACGCCTTTTCAAAAAAATCCATTTTTGTGCATACGAATACTCTGAGGAACAACTTTCAAATACAATGCATAGGAAACATTACTTAATGGTTCTCACATAACAGTCCAAATGCATTTTTAACAGACCCATTTCTTTTTACATATCCTGCTATCATTGCAGTCCAGGAGACCACCTCTCTTTCAGGTATTTTATCGAACAGTTCACATGCGTTGTGTATGCCTTCACATTTTGCATACATGCCAAATCTAGGCACCTGACAAGAAATTTAAAAAAATATTATCTTTCCATGATGCTTTGATGGATGTCCATGCGCTGTTCTAAAGCTCCCATTTTGACAGCGGCTGGGAGGTTGCTGGAACGAGGCTGTGAAGTTTGGCTTACACGTACCAATGCATTTTCTTGGAAGTTTCCAAGGCCTTTTCAACAAACTCATTTGTGCATAGCCTACCATCGTGGCATTCCATGAACCCGCATTTATTTGAGGCATTCCATCAAACAGTTCATGGGCTTTTCCTATACTTCCACATTTTGCAAATGCATCTGCCAAGGTGTGTGCAACTTCAACATCTGACACATTTTTTCTATCTTTTATGCGCTGAAAGAAGTCGTGCAGGTCTAGCACGTTTTTTGACACAGGCTGAGGATTTGTTGGCAAATGTAAATTGATTAGGTTGGAAACCTGTTTGTTCCAAGGTGAAGCAGAGTGACTATTTCTTAAGGGATCCACGTCCTCCCACACATAGTAGCATATAGATTCCATGAGGAGCTGGCTCGTTCTATCATTTGATTAAACACTGAAGTGGCACCTCCAAAGAAATTTGCAACAACAACATCTGATGAAATTTCCTTGTCTCTCATGCATTGCAACAAAAAAATGCACACGTTTGAATAGTCCAGGTGCGGCTGGGAGGATGATGAAATAGGTTGTGGAGTCTCGCCATGCCATCACCCTCCCCAAACTCACCCCTTCCAAATGCCAAAAGGATAAAACCTAATGTCGATGGATTTGAGTTTTCTACCCCCATCCGCTTATTCGATTTTATTTCATATTAAATTATAATGTATATATTTTTTGAATACGGTGACATTCAACTTATGTTTTTCCCTACATTGATGTATTTTTTCTAAGACATATACGTATTTGTTTTATTTTTTAAATTTTCCTTTTTTTTTTCTTTTTTACAAATATAATTATTAATGTTCCTTTGCGTACAATGACCAACACGAGACACGAACAAGACTCTCCTTCCGTCCTAGAGGTTTTGGAAATTGGATGCAAGACAAGGACGACCACACGTCACAACAAGAGACTCGTATTCTCACGCGGGCCGAGTCAACCAATCCAAACAAATAAAATCACTTATCGATAATCGACAATAAAATTGATAACTAATCGACGATCAATGATGAAGTTATCGTCCATCGATAATTAAAGTAATATTATTATTATTATTATTATTATAATTATTATTACCACTTAAAATACCTATTAATCATACTAACAAAGACCGACATACCCGCTCGACAATAAGGTCCTCCTTCAAATAGGTTAACGAACAGGACATTACACACTCCACACACAAAGGTGTCGATAACGGCTCGAGAGAGCAAGGAGAGGGAAGGTGCTAAAACATCACCGAGACACGACAAGGTCAAAATGGTCAATGAGAGCCCACGCACATAAGTCTCCCGTGCTTAGCAACAGGGTCGGCAGGTCGGGGGACCTGGGGACATCAAACGGGCATTACACTACTAAGAAAAAGAAAGAAAAGGATAAAACTATAACTAAACAACTTAAAAATAACATACTATTAGCAACAAAACAAAGAACGTAAATGCTTCCAGGTGTTCTGAAGGTGTTATTTCTTGAAGCCCTATCAATTCCCGCCGAGTGGTGACATGTGTGAGGTCATTTACTTTCAGTTGTGAGATGACCTAGTTCTTTCCTTTTCTGTACCCCAAATATCCTCGGGAATCCACTCGGCATAGTGATGCTTCGACACTGTGATCAAGAAAATCACATATGGCTTTGAAGATGGCCATATTGTGATCATGTCTATCCTTAGATTTCCCAAGTCTATTATCTAGGGAGTTCAATTTCTTGTATATTTCATCAATCTGATCTGTCCCAATACCAACATCCTCATTCATCTTTCTTTTCCCCTTTTTCTTATTTAACTGATGCAGATCTTTTTAATACTTTCCACCTCATTTTCTAGCATTTCCATTATGAGGAGAAGATTTTCCCTCTCTTGTTGAGTATCATTATCCTGTCCTGCATTACTGATGTGTAGAATATTGTGAGCAATTTCCAAATCCTTGCTGCTCCTAAGGACACGACCAGGGGAGAAGGGGCCACTTTAGAGAATGAAGGGTTCTTAGTCTTGACATTTCTAAGACTAGGAGTGGTGGTCGGGTTAACAGTGGGCATATTGTGCATGAGATTGGGTGAGGCGTTGGGGTAGTAGGAATGGCAGGAAAATTGATGAGGCAATGCCTGTGAAGGAGAAAGATGAGCCCTTGGTGGAGGGGAATGGCCCTAGTATGCTTTTGAAAGTCAAGAATGGAACACTCCATAGAATTTAGGAGATAGTGCGGGAAGTAAACAACAAAATTTCTCCTAAAATGATTAAGAAAAATCAAGTGTTTTGTGGGGACAATGATGTACCAACCTTCAAGGGAGATAAACTAGACCATCATTCTAGTAATTTCATCAAAGGGTTATGGTATGGAACTTACCTTAATGCCAACCGTAACAAAGAGGATCTCCTCCTTGTTTTAGCAAACTTCTTCACCTCAACATTTTTGTCTACCCTTTTGCTAAAAAACCTGATTCCATCCAGGGCTAGACCTATAACCTCGGAAATGAGTTCCTCATTCATCAACACTCTTTTCCCACCATACTTAACCTTCATTTCTTTCCAATCCATAGCAAACCACACCGAAATGTTCTGGTCGTGACCTTGGATTTTCTCGATAAAACTGGTGACACCCCCATTTGAAGATAATTCCACAGCTCAGCGTTATCCTTCCAAGTGGGATCACAGTTGGGCTCTACCTGACATGGAGCTCCCCCCATTTTCCTTTGCAATTTCTGTGATTATCCTACTTAAAACCACCCGTAAACAAGCTTCTTTTGTCTTTCCTAGACCGGTTTTTAATCCTCCAACTGCAAGTCCGAGGAGCATGCAAATTTTGATGACTGTACATATAATTACTCCTCTCACATGTGCTAGCTTTCTTTTCCATTAAATCCCATGAAATCTCATTAGTGATTCTACATAAGATGTAGATGCTCATATTTATCCTTGGTAATAGTATTATGTACTTCAATAGGGATGTTTTTCTCATTATTCCAAGTGATGAAATTATTATTGGTACCATAATTAGCTAAGGTGTCCGCCACCCTGTTGCCCTCTCTATATGTATGTCCAATTTTAATACTTTTGAAGGTGTGACATATATTAATAGATTCCTGAATGAAATATTTAATAGTCCAACTTGGAGGATGCATCTGATTAAGATGATTTATAACATTCAAGGAATCCCCTTCAACAATAATGTTTTGAATGTTGCATTCCTTAGCAAGTCTTAGACCCCATAAAGCTGATAAAGCTTCAACATAGTGGTTGGTCTGATTTCCCATTCTGCCAGCATAAGCAAAAACTAAACAACCTTTATGATCCCTAATTATTCCTCCACTAGTAGCTTCCCCTGGGTTTCCCTTTGAGGTTCCATCAAAATTGAGTTTATACCAACAATTAGGAGGATGGATCCAATGAATTGAAGATCTGTCAATGGTTGGGGTTCTCCAGTTTCGGACATTTTCAATGTCAATCTTCCAATTTGAAAGAATAAACTCTTCATCTTTAGGATAATTCTTGTTATTGGTTGGTTTAAATCTCTCAATATGATCTTTAAATGCATTAGCAATTTTAGTATAAGTTGTCTTGCATGTGTGCCTATTGTTTCTGTATATTATGCCATTTCTTTCTTTCCAAATCCTCCATCTAATATGGGGCACAACCAGTTTCCATAATCTCCTAACAATACAATGCTTATAAGGAGGATCCCAATATATCCAAGTTTGAATAAATTCCTTTGGCACTGTCTAGCAAACATTTAACTTTGAGAAAGCATAACTCCAAATCTTTGAAGCAAACTCACAATGTAAAAGAAGATGCTTAATGTCCTCAACCTATTTTTTGCATAGGCAACACATGTTTGGAATTATAAAGCCTCTCTTGATTAGGTTGTCATTTGTGAGAATTATTCCTCTGAGAACAAGCCAAAAAAGAAATTTACTTTGGGAGTAAGTTCAGGCATCCAAATCCTGCTCCATTTGAAATCACAATGTATGTTTTCAAAATAGGAATTGTATCCTGATTTGACAGTGTATTCTCCATCACATGAGTTGTTCCAAACAAGTTCATCCTTGGCATCAATTTGACTTAGGGGTATGTTATCCAACTACTCTTGAAGTGAGGATATTATGGAATTTAGATCATTCCTCTCCACCTTAAGTTGCTTCCATATTTTTCTATTACCCTCCATTTCAATGTAGTCTTTGACTTTGGTTCCATACTTGTGCTCTAAAATATCTTTGACATGGACAAATTTATCATTTAAACTGAAGCTAGTCCAATTATCACTCCAAAATTGAATATCCTTGCCATTTCCCACTTTCCATTTACAACCTTGATTGATGAAATCCCTGATTTGCATCAAATTATTCCAAAAAATAGAACCTTGAGGTAGCTGACCATCATAAAGGAAAGAAGTTACTTTTTGCTGAGCTAGATATTTGGCCTTAATTAAATCAATCCAAGGTTTCTCCTCAGTAAGCATTCTCCAACCCATTTTTGTAATTAAGGCCATATTCATTTTTCTGATATCCTTTATGCCTAGCCCACCTATTATTTTAGGTGTACATACTTGATCCCATGCCACCAAGTGATATCTAAATATTTCTTCCATTCCCTGCCATGAAAAGTGCTTCTGAATTCTTTCAATTTTGTGCCTAAAAACATTAGGAATGTTGTACAAAGACATAATGTAAATAAGTAAATTTCAGAGAGTGTTTTTTATTGGAAGACATTTTCCAATGAGTGGATAGTATGGCCCCTTTCCACCCAGCCATTTTCTTTTGAAATCTTTCAAGTAGACCATTCCAAACTATGGTAGAAATTTCTTTTGTTCCAAGGGGAAGACCCAAATATGTTGTGGGTAGAGAATTGATTTTGCACCCCAAAATTTGAGCAATTATTTTTACCTTTCCAATGGAGTATTAAAGAAGAAGATGGAACTCTTATCAAAATTTATCTCTTGCCCTGAGGAAACCTCATAGAATTTTAGAATAGATTTAATAGCCTTAGCTTCAAGGATAGAGGCCATCAAAAGTAAAATTGTGTCATCAACAAATCACCGATGTGAAGTCATTTGGTTAGGAGAAGTAGTCCTAATTCCTTTTAAAATCCCTTCATTAACAGCTTTGGTAATGGATCTGCATTGAGACTATCACCATTAGAATGAAGAGTAAAGGGGATATAGGATCACCCTGTCTAAATCTCCTACTTTGCTAGAAAATAATCCCACCGGCTCCTCATTAACCACCACAAAAATCTAGCTGTAGAAATGCAAACCTTAATAATTTTTCTAAATTTATTATGAAAACCAAATTTAGCCAAAACATTTTCAATAAAATGCCAAGAGACTTTTTCAAATGCCTTGTTCATATCAGGTTTCATTACCATGCTAGCTTTTTTATTATCCATTGAATGAATAATTTCATGCACCATAATCACCCCATCTTGAATAATCCTCCCTTTTATGAATCCACTTTGTTACCTACCATTATGAAAAATAGGTTACCTATACCTTTACAACATTCACTACAAATATTCACTCACAACTTTATATTCCCGCTTTATCAAATAACATTTGACCTTTTTAATACTTTGTTGCAATAACTAGACTCAAAAATACTTTGGTTTTCTAGCCTTAGGTAAAATGAAATTTATTTTATGTATAAACACCAACACAATAATAGTAGTATGAAACACCATTTTAATTTCAACAAAAACACGGAGAAAATGAAAAATAGCCAAACGCAAACCCCAAGGGAAAATTTATTTGTAATTTATTTTATAAGGATCATCATTATGAATATAATTTATTTATAGAATAAAGGAAATTTTAAAATGGTAAGAAACTTGTAAACATTAATATTAGTGCTAATAGAAAGACTAAAAATAATAAAAATCTATTACTATGACTACCTTGTGTTTTGTATCATTCTCCTATTAAATAGATTTTTTATTTTGGTTCCTTTCAACACATAACATCTAATTTCTATGTATTTACTTCATTAGAATCATATCATTATAATAATTAATTATCTCTTGAAAAATCATGCTTCATGTAATGTGGAAGTGATTGGTGCCAATAGTATTCATAATGATGAATTATATGATGTTTTTCTTGTGCCCGATTTAATGTTAAATATAATTTATGTTCCTTGATTATAAAAATGGTATTAAAAAGTAATGTTGTAAAAATATATTTATATATCAATTCAACTAAGCATAATTTTAAAATTATTGCTCCAAAATGTTCAAATAAATATGATTTTTCTTAATGTACTAAATTTTCCTCTTCCAATTTTATTCATGATTCGGTTTCCCTGTAGATGGTAATTTACGAAATGAAATAATAGGTCATATCAATTACTAAATAATTATTATTATGAATAAATTATATATGGTGTGTGGATTCCTTGAAATTCCTTCACCGATTTTGTTTGTGGTGGATGTATGGGTGGAACATTCAAAGATAATATTTTCCTTAAAACGTATTGAAATGCAACCAAAAACTCTATCTTTTTCATAGTACTATTCTAGGTGAAATGTATCTTTTATTAATGGTGCTAAATATGATCTAAATTTTGTAAATGATTACGCTAAAATATTTTGGATTTATATCTTGAAATATAAAGATCAAGTTTTTACTTTCATTGAATTTCATTTTTTCTTTGAAAAAAATATAGTTGTTCCTTATGTATTTTACATAATGATAATGGTTCACAATATGTAATTTATAATTTTATTGCAGATTGTAAAAAACATGAAAAAATGGTAAAGAGTATCTAATTTCTAATTTTCTAATAGCCAAGCATGAGAAAATGGTTTCTCACACACATGAGACAAATTGTATTTTTGAACCTAAAATAGGACCATTATTGAAATATATACATGTATGTTACATGTTAAAAATATGAATTAAATGAGTTTATAGGTTTAAGCTATGCCTTTTTATGTTTACATCATTGAAATTAATCTTAACAAATTTTTAATAAACATTATCCTTAAAGAATCTTAGAGTGTTATGAAACTTGATTTAAAGTATTTAATTGTCTTTATGATGTAGATGAAATTAGGTTTCTATATTTTTACATTCCTTATACCACATAACCCTCATAATACTTAGTGGAATATTATGCATAAATTTTACAACACAAAGAAATAAACAAAGAATATGGAACTCTAAACTCGACTATATTTATTCAATCACATACATTAATACATGAAAAATAATATTAGGTATATCCCATGTGATATTCTCAAAAATATAGTTTCTAATATATTTTCACACTATCTCATGTAGTTGTTTCAAGTGTAACACTAAAATAAAATAACAAACCAAACTAACTAGTCTAGACTGTAGTATCAATTATGTTATTGTGGTTGTAGTGTTTCACTTACAAACACTATGAGTTAGTGAGAAGATAGATTGAATATACAAATTTTGATCATATCACCTATAATATTTCTATTTCTTTTGCCATGCATTTTTTTATGTGATTGAAGAACTACATAAGTTTAAATTTGTATACCTCGTGTTTATTTTGTGTTGTGCATTTTTGCATATTATTATGCTAAGTATTTTGAGGGATATTGATTTGAGGAATCATGTAATAGATGAACATGACCATGACTATATAATTTTGTATCAAAGAAAGGCTTTTTAATCCTTATGAAGTTGAATATATTATTGTTGTTCCTTTTCAAATTCATAACTATGAGAAGAAGGAAATTAAGATATATTCCAATAAGAGATAGAGAGAAGGTGCATAAAGTAATAAATTTTTTATATCCATACCTAATTGAATGCATACTTTAGAAAATGATTGGATATAAGGTATAATGTAAATCAGCACAAAGGAACTCTTTTATCAAGAAATGGAAAATTTAGGAAATAACAATGCACCATCGGTAGGTGTAATCATATAAAACACTTATAGATCTTGTAGGGTTGATGAGAGACTCACAAGCTCACATGAATAAATGGAAACAAAACAATATCAAGGTGGTGTTGTTATAGAAAATGCAGAGAGATGTCAACATTATAAATTAAATAACTAAAATCATAAAATAAAAAATAGAGTAACATTAAGACATATTTATAAAGGTTGTCACAAGAATGATAAATTAAAACAAAGCTGTATATTATTAAATACTCTAGTGGATTGAATCCTAGATAATTCATCTTATAAATTATTTTGAATATGATAAATTGGATGCTCAAAATTAAGTCAAAATTTCTAGAGTGAAATTGAATGGTCATGCATCTCTATGGTGCAAACATGTACAAGCTAAGATATTTTAGAAGCTAAAAGAGAAGATCAAGAGGTATAATATATTTATGAATAAATTCAAGATAAAATTTATTTTGTAATACTATCATATGATATGTTTAATAAGTTACAATATTTTCAACAAAGAGGTATTAGTGTAAGTGATTGCATAGAGGATTTTTACAAGCCGACTACTAGAGTTAGACATATTGAATATGACATTTTTAAAAAATCACATAGTATGAATGTGTTACACATGGAAATTCAAGATGAATCCATGATGAAAGTTACGACATGAGGAAAAGGTAAGCTCGTGTGAAGTTGAGGACAAGGAGAGTTGAGTATAACACATCATGATGATTTTGCGAGATAGGTAGATAATATTATATAAGTAAGGATCTTATGGTTAAGGTCATGGGTGTGGATTCAATAGAACATGATTCAAATGTGGAGAAGTTGGTCATGTAGCATTTCTATTAGTGTAGGCTATTATTTATCCTTTTATTTGTTTATTAGGATAATTCTTGCACTTGGGTTAACCTACGCTTGTTGGGTTAGCTTGGTTAGGAGTACTAGTTGTGTGGAGTTATCTTATTAGTTGTGTTGAGTTAGCTTACCATTTATGTGGAGTTAACTTAACTGCCAATATCAGTTAGTGGGATTTCTTCACCATTGTTCTAGGTAGTAGTTGTACTTCCCTCCTCTTATATGTACATCCTCATTATTGAGATCAATTGCATTATAGATTATAATGGATTTCCTTATATGATATTTTAGCTCTTTGTTTACAAACCCTTTTGTAAAGTTATTCTGGTGAATTCCTTTCAAATTATCAAATGTGGCGTGTTATTATCATATGAGATATTCATGACTTGGAATAATCTTCTTATCAATCCTTTCATGGTATTAGAGTTGTAGATGATTTAGACATCCATATATAAGTGTTCTTTACAAATGATGGCTTTTTAATTTTATATATATGGAATTGTTTAGTATGTTTCTACAGATTGTATTTATGTGTGAAACATATATTACCATCGATCCAAAAGATGCCAAAACCCCTAAATTGATTGTAAGCTTGACCATTGACGTTGGAAGGAAGTTTTGAAGTTGTTTGGTTTTTATAGAGTCGATTGAGGGTACGACTTCGCGTATGGATCCATCCATGTAGCTACAAAGGTTGCCGAAGGACTACACAAAACCCTTTTGGGTTGTTTTTTTAAATTCTTTTATGGGTTGTTTTTTTATGTAAGCTTTTTTGGGTAGTTGTTTTTTATGCATGTTACACGGATCTGGGTAGATGGAGTGTTTTTGTGGCACGTGAGGAGAAGCCTCTAACACATGTGTGAAAGTCTATGGTACGATCTTCAATCTATGTTTGTCAAAGGGCTTAATCATTTTTGGGTTTTGTTCACGCAAAGAGAAAACTTTCTGGGTCTTCGTCAAATTATGTTGACACAAAGTGATTTCGGAGCAACAAGTGAAAAATCAGGATTGTGCGCAAATTTTCAAAAATGGAAGTTTCAAGGTTGATGCGCGAGTTTCCAAAATGATTTTTTTGCTGCTAAAAACAGAAAATTTCCGTAAATGATAGGTTTTTCTAAAAATAGAAAGTTTCCTAAAATGACAGGAGTTTTCCAAAAATGGCAGTTTCCATAAATGACAAGTTTTTCCAAAATGGAAAGTTTCCCACAATGGTATTTTTTACCATAAAGGAAACATTTTTAACATTTAAAAAAATGTTTTTCTTTTAAAATTTAAATGGACCTTAGTGACGAAAAACTAAATTTATCATAACTTTTGACCGGTAACTCGGAATTGAGTGTTGTTTTTTCAAAAGTGTATGATTTTTTGTGTTCTTTCCATTGGTGTCATTTAATTTATAAAAAAACTACTTGCGTAAAAAAAAATATTTCTATCCTGCGACATTTCCCTCACATTATGGATGCTTATTCGCATTCTCCTAGTCCACTTGTAGATATTGCTCCTATATCCACCGACCTTATTTTGTCGGTTTAGAGCCTACTCACATCGTTGATGCTCCTAAGCCCATTAGGATTGTTACTACATGTTCTTCTTCTCGCATATGCATATTTCAATAACACGCTCCGTGTATCCTAATTCGATCACATGCATGGATCTTTTGATAAGCATACCACTGCATTTAGTTCTTGCATGCTCCATTCTACGGGTTTCACTGGCGAAGGTATTGACAAACATTCACGGGGTATTACTTCACCTATATAACATGTTAAGTGGTATTCTCACCACGATATTGGTTCTCGAGAAGATACTTCATTAGGATCACACATTGAAAGAGCTCTTATTTTTGTTTTCTTGACTCTTTCCAAGGATCATGAGCTACACATGAGTTCTACACCTTCACTCAGGCTTGCAAAACTTGATATTTTAGCTTTCGAGACATGATCAACTTTGACACACATTCTCGATGTTTATTTACATGAACTCACCGTATTTTACACCGAATCATATGCAAATCTTCTTCATCCATTTGTGTTGATTTGGGCTGTATTTCGATCACTCATGGCGACAACATATAAATTCATTGAGAGGAATCTACAGGTGTGGCTCCTCTACCATTCATCCTCTTGCTCCAATTTTTATATTATTTACATTGTAATGTTCCTTGTTTTAAGAATTTATAATTAGTATGTGTGGTATATCTCTCTTATTTCTTGAGATATTTTGTATCTGTATTTTTGATATTTTTTTGCAAGTTGATAGTCTCTCTTGTGGGGGAGCTATTTTGGTGAAGCCTAGTGTTAGTTTTTTAGTGTTCGATTCGTTATTTTGAAAACTCATACAAATTTGTAGCATCAATCCACCCATTCAGCAGTATGGGAGGGTGTGGTGTTGATCCTTCTTCTTCGGGTTTTGTGTCCTTTCTTTGTTAACTTGGATTTTCTTGGATTGTGGCACTCCTATTTCTTTGGATCTTGTGTCCCCGCCTTGTTACCTCGGTTATTGTTCTTGGACCGTGGAAAACCTATTTGCAATAGTTGATCAAATTATGTTTGATATTTTTTTGCACTTTTGACATCACTCCATTGACAGTATCCTTATATGGAGCTATTCTAATGAAGGCCAAATGTCGATTGTTTTAAGTTTTTGATCAAGAAGTGGATTCGACCACAACACACACCAAAAAATTTCAACATTTTATGAGTTTTTCAATCTGAGCTTCTTGGGATGTCTTGCGGTGGGTTTTACTCTCTCTACTTTGTTATTACTAGTTTTGGGTACCTAGTGGTGTTCTCTTTTTCCCAGTTATTGTACGTGGGTACCTCATCAAGCCTTGTTTCTAGGACCCACCTTATTTTCCACCCACCTAAGATATGATTTCGAGGGGGTGTTAGTGTAGATTATTATTTATCCTTTTATTTGTTTATTAAGATAATTCTTGCACTTGGGTTATCCCTACACTTGTTGGGTTAGCTTGCTTAGGTGTACTAGTTGTGTGGAGTTAGCTTACTAGTTGTGTTGAGTTAGCTTACCAGTTATGTGGAGTTAGCTTGCTAGTCTTGTGGAGTTAACTTAACTGCCAATATCAGTTAGTGGGAGTTCTTCACCATTGATCTAGGTAGTATTTGCACTTCCCTCCTATATGTACATCCTCATTATTGAGATCAATTGCATTATAGATTATGATGGATTTCCATATATGATATTTTAGCTCTTTGTTTGCAAATCCTTTTGTAAAGTTATTCTAGTGAATTCATTTCAACTTATCAAATGTGGTGTGTTATTATCATCTGATATCTTCACGGCTTGGAACAATCTTCTTATCGTTCCTTCCAATTTCAATATCCTCACAAAGATTCATATGGTGGTAGAGATGTAAGTGTGTATATGACATAAGAAGATGAAGATAGTTGTGTATCAATGCATCAAATTAATGATCCTAAAATAGAGGAAGTAATCATGGTGAAAAGGGTGTTATTTAAGATTACAAAATGAAAGAATGGTCCAATGTAATGCATGAACTTGTTCAACATAATTTGTAAATTATAAGGTAAGTGTTGTAAGTTAATTATTGATAGTGGTATTACTAACAACATTGTTTTATAAGAAATTATGGATATGATAAAATTTAGGAGCATAACACAAAAATTCTATATAAACATTCTTGGTTTTGGAGATCATAAAATAGTAGTAAACAAAAAAATGGTGAATTTCAAAATTTTATAATAGAGAGATGATATTATGGATAACATCATGCCTATGGAAACTTGCCATATTTTTCTTATAAGGCCTTATAAAATTGAATGAAAATTACAACATGATGATCATAGGAACACATTTATATTGATGAAAAAGGATGAAGTGAAGAAAAATTTGAATCTACTAAATGATAGGTGTGAAGCACTAGAAAAATACAAAAGTGATTTTTATGACATGTAATAAATTCCTAAGAGAGATGAGATAACATAATCATTTTTCACCAGTAGTGAATCCCATACGTAGTGAGCATAAATATTGGAGATAAAGAAGTAGTAATTATAAAATAAGTTGATTATTTAATTTGGGAGTTTGTGCGTATTGTTTCTAGTGATATAGAGATACAAAATAAATAAACAAGATCACAATCAAGTATAGGTTTTATTCTGAAAGGATAGATGATTTTATGAATTTGAGTGGAACAAAATATTTCTCTAAGATTGATTTTAAGTATAGATATCACTAGATTCACATAATATAAGGGGATGAACTAAAGAAACCATTTAAAACTCAAGAGGTTTTATATGAATGGTTTTTATTGCATTTGAGTTGGAAAATGTACTAACTACATTCACACACTTGTTGAATAAATTATTGAAACAATATCTAGGTAAGTTTTTGATTTTTTACTTAGATGTTTAATTCATTTTTAGTAGGATAAGAGAAGAGAACTTACAAAATTTTCACAAGGTGTTGATGGAGATGAGAGAAGAGAAGTTTCTGAAAATTTGAAAAACTATAGTTTCATGAAAGAAAATATAGTATACTTGTGATTTTTGATTTATAAAGAAGGTTTGAAGATGGGTTCAAAAAATTACATTAAATGATTAATTTTTCATCACCTAGAACTACACTTGAAGTACAAAGTTTTCATGGTCTAGAAATTTCTATAGTAGTTTTATCAAAATTCAAGTGGAATTTGCATAGAGATCAAATATTTTTAGAAGGATAATAAGGATTTTTTATAAAGTGTGGAATTTGTAACACCACTTTTTCCCATGACCTAGAATCAACATGGAAATCTATAATAATCATGGTGGTTTTAGTAGTAGTGTACGAGTTTTGCAACATTAATGAGATGAGTTACTATTTGAGAAGAATTTTTGAGTTTATGAATTAAAGAGTAATATAAACTCAAAAGTGGTTAATGATTTAATTGTTCATGGTTTCTTCAGGCCCACATGAATGATAATATACATGGAGGTAGAATTAATATATAAAAATGTATAAAATACAATGTGGAGAAAGAGATGGTTGTATTCCTCGACGGTGGATATATAGATCTATATAGTTTTAAATGAGTTTACCCAATTAAAAGGATAGTTATTCAACCATTCAAAAATATCCATATGGCATGATTATGAGTTATCATCATTACAGAGCTACGTGGCCTAAGGTGTGGACACATGGTCTAATGATGGTAGATTAATCTATGGGGCCAATGATTTCGATCAATTACGACTTATATAGTGCAACCACATGGACCAATTATAGGATTTCAAGTTAAGGGGATCTTTTAGAGTCATGCAAGAGAGGTAATATGACAACATAAATGGATCACCAAATTGGGTTATCAAGTGATCTAAAGACAACTTAAGTCATGGATGAATTTGAGAGGATATATCTCGGAAATTTGACCCTTTTAATTTCTTAGAAGTTTGGGTTATGTATGATGAGGAATAATATGATGACAACTGGAAGTTATTATGGGTTATCTTATGTCACATGATTTAGGGACTATAACATAGGATGCTTGTATGTGAAAAACAAGGATGATACCACATGAAAATATTTCTGAAGTCTAGGTTAAATTGAATCCATTTGTTTATGGGATAAAAATCATTTGAATTAGGGACACACAAACTAATAATAATTTAACTATGTTTTATCAAATAATTTGTAAAAGTATGAATATAACAAAAAAATTAGAGCCTAGCATATGTATCGATTAAAATTGGATATACATGATCTATGTTAACAACATAGGGTGTACATAGACATTTTAGTAGATATTGTATCAAATCACAATGTTTCTTGGAGATTAAAAACTCTTAATAGAGAGTATATATTAATAAACTATTTCCATTAATCCTATATATATATATAATATCTTAAAATCATGAATCAAAGTTGTAAAACAAAAATAACATTTAAACATGGAAATATATTAATACATATAACATTTTAGTTTATAGAGATCAAATTTTAGTTTTCCTTGAGATAGTAGTTAACATAATGAAGAATTGAACAAATTATTTTGTTTATTTATTTTATTCATATATATAACACCAATGTTCTTATATTTAAATATAAATAATGAAGACATATGATTAGTTAAACATGTACCATATTACAAAATTCTAATTATGGTTTAAAGAATAGTATATTACATATATTTTTCCTTGGATTATTCAAATCATATATATATATCTTGTGTGTATGGTATTAGACACCTTGAGTTATGAATTCTTATCAATGAAGGAATACAAAATTTAATTAATTCATACTTTGCCTAGCCAAAAACAATCCAATGTTATAATTTTGTACCCCTATTTAGGAAACACTCTATCTATCTCCTTCTCTATAAGGCCACCACTCACCTTTCACCTTTACACATAGATATACCTATCAAACAATTTCTTCCAAAGTGTTATGATGATTATAAAAATAAGTGTTCAAAATTTTATAGGTCACATGGGTAGTTAACAACCAACACACATTCATAATGCATTAGTGAATAATTCATCATACTCCCATTCAATTAGGTCAATTAAATGATTCACTCCCTTTTAACAAGGGTTATTACATTGCACTCCCTTAATAAGGGTCAACACATATTACTCCTTTTAATTAGGGTTATAAACAATAACACACTATTTAATAAGGATATTTGACTATTTTTATCCTCCCAAATTATTATATGGGAATTTTTTCACATAAATTTTCTCTACCCTTGAATCATTTACCGTCCTCGTGAAAAAAAGGTTTAGTTGAAACACAATTAACAAGAAAAAATGCTCAATCTAATAAACATAAATAATGAATATGAGTATATTATATTGTTTAGTTACACACACACACACACACACACACACACACACACACACACACACACACACACACACACACACACACACACACACACATTGGGCTCAATTTACTAAGTCCCAAGGAAGAAGGTTAGCGATCATGGAAGGAAGTACAAGAGGAAGGAACTCGGGGAAAATTTCACAAGGAAATGGTTTAAGTCGAACTAGAGCACACGCGGAGAGCAGAACAAGGGTTTAAGGACTTAGCCATATTTTGTGTTATGGCATCACATGAAGGATCAAGTAGGCATGATGAGTGGATAAGGTGCTAGCCTAGAATATTTGGGGCTAAAAGAAAGAATATTCCATGAAGGGAATATTATGGGATAAGAATCATTATGGTTAGTGGAGGCTTATTAGGATTTGGCGAGCTGGCGAAGGCACTCAATCATGGAGGACCACATTTCCACCTGGCATGCGATTTGATCATGGGTGAACTATGGCGATGAAGGAAGGATCCAAATTATATTTAAAGGAGTGCTTGGGTCTGAAATAAATAGAGTTGGAGAGGCAACGAAGTGCTGTAAGAATGTTGTGGGTTGTGGTGTTGGGAGCTGCCATTGTTATAGTTAGTTGTTTTTTAGTGCTAGAGAGAGGCTAGGAAAGGATGATGTTATGCATAGATGTAGGCACTCGGGTCTGAAACTATAGAGCTGAGATGGAAGAACATAGCTAGGGTTTTCTGTGTAGAGAGTATCTTGTAGGGTTTTGAGATGGTATTTCTTGATATATTCGGTCTGTATGACCCTTGTGATGTAATGAGGCTACTGTAAATGTTTATAAATCAATATATGATGTGTTATTCTGGATATCCTTGTTTATGGGTATAAACCCTTGTGTTATTCATGTTGTTATGGATCAGATCTAGTTTCTTTATGCTTATTACAATGTTTATTTCCATTGATGGTACATTTGTGCTAAATTTAGTATCTATACTTTTGTTTTTAGTGAATGCATATATTTATGTTCCTACAACCCATCCTCCATTAATGGTGGAACATTCTCATGAAGCTCACATAAAGGAGGGGCTCGGCACCTTGTGTGCCTCGGTGAGCACCCAATGCATACTGGGTGATAGGCAATGATGCTTGGGGTAGAAATAAGGTATATGAAAGATGACTACATTTTGGTTCCATTGTTGGGACCTCTTTTGAAGTTGTTGTGAGAATGATGAGTGATGATGAGCATTTGACCTTGGACAATGTCGAGACCTAGCTTAAAATCATGAGGATGAGTTTTCTTAGAGGTTCAATACTAGATCTGAGTTTGATGCACATAAATGGGTGGAGGAGAACTCTGTATCACAGAGCTCTATGAGACATTCTTCTGTTATTTCCTAGTAGAGTTGTATGAATGGCTCTCAACATATGCATCAAGGATGAGTTGGTACTATAGACCTCATGTTTGGACCCAGGAGGAATATCAATGGTTGTAGGATGTTGATCTAACCTAGACTCATGTTGTTGATCACTGGTGGAAAGGTGTGTTGACTAGTTACATGTTGGAGTACACAATCTCAACTTATTCTTGTCTGGAGGTTGTTGAGTTTGAGTTCTTGTGAGAACCCAGAGGATCTTTCTTGCATGTGTTTTTGTTATTAGCCATCAAGATCTTGATTATTACTTTGAGTTTGGAAGCATTTCCTATGGTTGGATAAACTCTCACTAGGCACGGGGCACGTGGAAGTTGGTGTGGTGGAGATGGTGGACCTTGTGGTGGAGGCAGAGAGAGAGGAGAGGTGGCTCAAGTACAATGAAGCATGAGAAAGGGAGTTGGTGAGATAAACATGAAGTTTCTGGTGTGATGGAATTATGGAGATAGATGTTGCGAGAAGGATTTGAGGTTAGCGTGGAGGGGTGGGACTTGAGAAGTCTATGCTACCCCATCTTGGAAAGTGTGGGAGAGAAACCCCCTCAAATTTTGGTGAGAGCTCATCATATGGAGAAAGGAGGAGAGCCATAGGTGCATCTTAGCCCACCTGGTGACCAAACCCTGACACTTAGTTTTCTAGTATCTGAGACAAGTATTTCTAGTTCAGTTGGTGTTGGTGAGTAGATAACATCAGGTAGATATCATTTTACATTACACCCATCTATGGCCACATACATTTTCATGTTTGGAGGTATTTTTCTGGCACATCATTTGGGCAAGGTGTGGGTTCACAAGGTTTGGGTATCACATGTCTAGAAGTGGCACGGGAAACACATCTGGGAGTGGTTTGGTATCACATACTATTGTCAGCATGTAGTTTAGCATGATGGTGGGAACACAGAAGTGCAACTACTTTAGGACCCTTACCTACTATGGGAGGAGGATATAGAGGATCTAAAGGAATAGGAGCTAGTGGATCTAGTGGATCTAGTGGTGGAGAAAACATAGGAGGGAATCAAGGTCTTGATCTAGTGGGAAAGGTCCACAACACCATCAATAGGTGTTTTATGAGATGTCACCACTTACCTGATTACAAGGGCATTGAGGATGTCGTGGAGCATGTACACAAGTGTGAGTTACTATGGCACACAAAGGGTATCACTTCCCCAGAGTGAAAGGCAAGTCAATTTGTAACTACATTGTAAGGGTGCACATGCATAATGGGTAGTACTAGAAGTATGACCCCCATCAGATGGTGGTGGATTATACCACGTTGCGATGATGACTTTTGGTAGAGTTCCACATTCTTGAGTTTGAACAAAAGAGCATCAACATGTTGAAGGAAATCCAAAAAGGTATGGTAGAGAGTGTGGGAGTATGATGCATGTTTTAAGACTCTCTTATCAAATTTATCATATGATATCCATCCTTCACAACATGCTCAATGGTTCATTGGAGGGTTAATAACACCGTTCAGGGTGGCCCTTTCACATAAAACCTTCACAGATCCATGTGAGGCCTTGGAGGATGCATTTGCATGCTAAGAGGCCATGTGGGGAAGCATTAATACACTGAGTGAGTCCATTTTTGGAAGCTCAGATTGCTTCCATGGTGAAACAACTTGAAAAATTGTCTGTGAACTCAGCTCATGAGACTCACATGGTGGACTTTGGTGCATGGATTGTGAAGTGGAGGGGCACACGAAGGATAGTTTCCCATGAAATTGGTGTGCACCATGTCATTAGATTGTGAAATTTTCATGGAGATCATGATGCAAGTAGATGCCCATTGTTGTAATGTGTGATCCATAAGAATGTGTCTTATTATTGTAAGATTTACATCCACTACTCACGATACGAAGGATTACAATTGATAGACCAAATCCATGATGCATTGATCTTGGTGTGCATCAGAAGCATTTGGGAGTAGTTCTAAGGATGATGGTCATCATTATGAAGGGTGCACAGATGGAGGAGGTCAAGAGAAGAGGTTTTCTGAGGATTCAGAGGTCATAATGGTCAAATTTAGGAGGAAGAAGTGACTTTCCTCATGGGACCTGTTACAATTGTGGATCGAATGAACACTACAAGCACGAGTGCCTTGATTTGTTGTAGTGCTCATGGTGTGGGAAGAAGCACAAGTATGAAGAATGCCTAGAGTTGTATGACCACATGAGAAAGAACCAAAAGAAGGAAAAGGCATGGGGATGGTGAGTGTAAAGAGGACCGACCCATAATGGATGCCAGGGTAGTGCTTAACTCTAAGCTAGAGCCTGTTTTAGTCACTACACACGCTGAGGCTACATGCACAGAGAGGAACCAAAACAAGAAGCCTCTTATCACAAGAGAAGAAGTGATACATGGGAAATATCCTTGATCCTACCCACCAAAGGAGGTGTACCAAGAAACCATGGAGGTGATTAGGAGTTTTCAAGGAGAAATCTAGTGTCTAAAGGAGAAATCATGCCAATTGGAGACAAAAGAAGAGCATTGAGGTTCCTCAGTAGGATATGGATGAGGTTAGGGAAGTGTGTCAAATGTTGTGGTAGGAGAAACATTATTCCTCTATTGGAGAATGGATGAGGAAAAGGTACCACTGTCTTTGGAGGAGAGCGCAGAGAGACAAGTCTTACATGCTAACCTACCTCCTCACAACATTGATTATGATAAGGAGATCACACTAAATGTAGTTGTTGATGGGTGGCTCTTGAGTAATATATTAATTGACACAGTGCACGGAGGTCAATGTCCTTACTCTAGATGCATGGAATCAAATGGGAAGGCCCCCATTGCAGCCATATTTGAATGTGTTGTACATGGCTAACAGGAAAAAGGCCATGCCTCTAGGGTGTTGAAAGATGCATCCATAACTATTTAAGGGGAAAATTTACTAGAGACTTTGAGGTTCTAGAGCTTGCTTGAGGATGATAGTTTCCTAGCATTACTTGGGCCCTTGGTGCTATGTAAAACAATGTTGACCTATGTTTTAATAAGGGCTACATCAGTTTTGAGAACAAGGAGGAGCACATGATCATTCCACTAACTGATGGATGGTCTTGTGCCTTATGTGAGCCATTGGGTGAAGAAGACTTAAACAAGATATATGTGTGCACCATCAGGGACCCAGAGTTCATTCAACCATCAAAGGAAGGGGTCATTCAATGGGATGATGCATAATCCATAAGTGATACAACCAACGTTTCTTGTGACAATTGGGCATGGGACATACGAGTTGGTTGGAAGGCATCTAAAGGATACTGGGACAAGAGTTGTCAAAAAATGTCTTAGTTAGGTGCTTGGGAGGAAGGAAATTGCCACTATACATTGGGAAGGCAACCTTGATGTATTTTTGTGCATGAAATGGAGATCTAGTGGAAGTGTCAAGTGGAGAGAAGGAATATGCTTACCTATACTTTGCATGGAAAAAATGACACATGGTGGTGGGAACACATCGAGACAATCTTTTAGAATGGCATGAAGTGAGAATCACCCTCTCTATAAGGTTTCTCTAAAGCAATGCACCATCTCTATATTTGTGACTATGATGGAAAGGGACCCACCTCATGCCATGTTTATGAGTGTGAGAAGACTTGGATGGGAGGCACAAAATGCTTTACCCCCTTCCCTATGGGTGCATAAGTTTTATTCCACCTTACAGGGTTGTGCACATGCCTAGTACATCCATTCGAAGTTACATCATCAGATGGGGAATTGGTAGGAGATGATGGATATCATCTAGAACTTTGAGTACCAATCCCTAAGAAATCGGTGAATGAGGCACTATGGGTAGTCAAGTGCCTTACCTTGGGAGATTGTGCAATGGTCAAGGACCAAATCTTGGAGTTTATAGGTGAACCTGAGTTGGGGCACACTTCACTGAAGAAGAAGAGGTGGAAGAAGTACAACTTGAGTGTGCTTACATGGAGAAAGAGAAGGGTAAGTTGGTGTACCTGGTGGATGGTGAGGAGATGGAGAATTTTCATGTTGAGCATTTAGAAGGAACGTGTGAGATCTAGATAAGGAAGATGAGAAAGCACGTGTGCTACCATGAACCCTTGAAAATGAAGAAGGTTAACATTGGTACCAAAGTAAAGCCCAAGGAAGTTGTTATAGGAGACTATTGGACAAACTAGGAGGTTTCAAAAGTAGTTGAACTTTGTGCATGATTTCCAAGATTTGTTCCCATGTGGGGGTACCATGAGTTAAAAGGGTTCATCCTTCATTGGGAGAAATGCAGATCAAGTTGAAAGAAGGTGCACCCCATCAGGAAATGACCCTACAGAATGAATCTGAATTTACACGTGAAGGTTAAGGAGGAACTTGACAAGATGATAGAGTCGGGAATTATTGAGGCTATTGAGGAATCTGAGTGGGTAAGTCCCATGGTCATTAATATAAAAAGGATGGAAGAATAAGGATATGTGTAGACTATAGGGATCTCAATGTTGCATGTGTCATAGACCCTTTCCCAACCCCATTTACTGAAGAGATTCTAGAAGGTGTAGCTGGGAAAGAGATCTATTCTTTTACGATGGATTCTCGGTTATCACCAGGTGAGAATTGCGAAGGAAGACTAGGAGAAAACAAATTTCACCACTAAATGGGGGAAGTTTTTTCTTATATGGTCATGCCTTTTGGATTGAAGAACACACTTATGTGTTTTTCACGCATTGTTGTGTAGGCCTTTCAAGACTTCATCCATAAATTTCTGCAAGTTTACCTGGATGACTAGATGGTGTATGGGTTAGTCAAAGGATCATTGTGACAATATATGGTTGATGTTTGAGAGATGTAGGAAGTTGAGCATCTCCCTAAATATTAAGAAATGTGTTTTTCCACTCCTTTTGGCACGTTGTTGGGACACATTATTTGCAAAGAAGGCTTACTTGGTAGATCCCACAAAATTTGTTGTTATAGTAAGATTAGAGGATCCTACTAGTCAAAGCATGGTGTGTGTGGGTTCCTAGGGCATACAAGGTACTATAGGAAATTCATCAAGGGATATGCCCAGATTTCCATGCCCCTAGAAGAGTTATTGAAACATAAAAAGTAAGTTCTATTGGGGAGAGGTACAACAAGGTGGCATTTGACACATTGAAAGAAAATCTTACCACCACGCCCATTTTGCACTTTCCCTCTTGGGATAAGCCATTTCATGTGCATGTTGATGCATCCATATGGCGATTGGAGTGGTCTTAGCACAACCTAGAGAGGGAATTGTTTGACCATCCCTTGTGTTTTGCTAGTAGGAAGCTTACTCCAATAGAAAAAATTATACCACCACAGAGCGTGAGGCATTATCAATGATCTACGTGTGCTGCACAAAATTTAGGTAGTATTTGCTAGAAACACCTTTTATTTTCTACATGGACCACATGGCATTAAATTACTTAGTGAACAAGCCCATTTTGCAAGGGCACATATGTCGATTGGGTCCTATTGTTTCAGGAGTTTGAGTTTACAGTTGTGGTGAAACCAGGAAAATTAATTTGGGACTTGATCATTTGTCAAGGATTACCTCGGGTGAGGACATGCATAGAGCATTGAGGATACGATGTCAGATGCACAATTATTCAAGATGTAATGCACACCCTCTAATTTGGAAGATATTGTGTTGATTCCTGAATGGGTGGGGTGCTAGAAGGGATGAAGGAATTAGAGAGGAAGCAGTTAGCCATATATGTGTCATCCCTATATGTTAATTGGTGGGGACTTATATAAGCTAGGTCATGATGAGGTTTTACATCGGTGTGTACTAGAGCATGAGCACACTACAATCATGGAGGAGGCTCATGGTGGAATTGTAGGAGGACACTATGTGGGAATGTGACCATGCACAAGATCCTTTTAGCTAGCCTTTGGTGGGAAATGGTTTACAAGGATTGTATCGAGTATTGTAAGGCCTGACCATTTCCAGTGCCTTGGTAAACCAGGGAAAGAGATGAAATGCCATTAAGGCCTATCACCAGTGTAGAGCCATTTGAGAAATGGGAAATTGACTTCATAGGCCCTATTTCCCCAACTGCATGAAGGACATGTTCACGCTATATCATTACATGCATAAATCTTACACATGGTGGGAAGAAGTGGTGCCTACGAAGGATTGCATAAGTAGATGACAAAGCTAGATTCTTATGGGAGAATATAATCAATAGGTATGGATGCCCATTGAGCTTAATAAGTGATAGGGGTACTCATTTCCTAAATGAGATAGTTAGAATCTTATTGGCAGAATTCATGGTGGCCCATCACAAGACTACCCCTTATCACCCACAAGATAATGGGACACAGAAGCTTTTAACAAAATTTTGAGTCACATGTTGACCAAGATTTGTGATGTTGGTAGAAGGGATTGGGATGATAAAGTTTCTACCATGTTATGGTCATATCGGACTACCTATAAAAGACTAAACAAGGCCACACCTTTTCAATTGGTGTTTGGCATGAGGCTATGTTACCTATTGAATTCATGTTACCATCATTGTGTATTATTACATGCATGTGAGGAGGTTTAGTTGATGAACAAGCACTTGAGGAAAGGATTGACAAGTTAATGCAGTTGGATGAAAGACGTGTACAATAGCATGATGGAGTCCAAAATGGAAAAATCCAAGAAGAAGGCATGACATGATAGACACATCAAGAATAAGAAGTTTGAGGTTGGGAAGATGGTCCTATGTTGTATGATTCTAAGTTTTGTGCCACCTAGGGAAGCTTAAAGTACATTGGTTGGGTCCATATGTGATATCTCATATACTTGATTCTAGGCACTTTTAAGTTACAAGCATTGGATGGAACATGGTTTTCTGGTTATTTTAATGGGAGTAGGTTGAAGCCCTACTATAAATAAGTCTTCTTTGTGTTTGTAAATAAGGTAGTATTTCCATTTAGCTTAGGATTTCCTTAATGTAGTTTCCTTTCTTTTGTTTCCCTTTTTCACTTTTTTTTTTTTTTTTCATTTTTTTGCGTTTGTGCATTGCATGTAGCCTATTACTTTTTAAAGGGTTTTTATGCATAGAGGACCACACATCTATTTAGTGTGGGGTGGAAGGTGTCAAAGAAGAGTTGTTGTAAAAAAAATGTGGTAAGGAGAAGTGTTGGGAGTGATGTGCATAGGTGGCCCAAGTGAGAAAATCAAAAGTGCGTGGGTTCAAAAAGTGTGCATGTAGCAGAGGTGATCATGAGAGAAGATTGGTGTCAAAAGGATTTGAGAAAACCATGTACAAGGGTAAAAATTGTAGGAGAAAACATGAGGTAGGTGAAGGAAAGAACTTGGTAAAGGATGTAGAGGTTGACATACTTTGCATGGGGAGTGCATGTAAGTTAGTTTGTTGTCAAAGAAGTCTTGTGCACGCTAGAAGGTTGTGGAAATTTTCATGTGAGTTTTTGCACGTGAGGAGGAAAGCACTAGAAAAAAATGTGTGGAGGGATGTCATTGGAAAAATATGACTTTAATGCATTCATACATTGGTAGGTGGCATCGAGTTTGTGTGGGAAAAAAAAAGCTCTATAAATAGAAGGTCAAGGGTGAGTTATTCTTTTACCTTGCATTTGTGTTAAAGAGCTCTTGCAAACTAGGGCATCCTTGCAAAGAAAAATTTGTGGAGATTTGCATGTGTGTAGTAAAAGATTCAATGGATTTGTGAACTAGAGTGGAGAGGGAGTACATGGGTGTGGGTGGAGAAGTGTGTTTGGAGGATTCCCATGGGTGTTACATCATCTTGTGGAAGGAACACTTTCCAGGTTAGGGTTTGTAGAGCTAGGGCATGATTTGGAGTTTTCACAAAGTAAAGCCACAGGATTGAGAAGAGTTAGGGAAAGAAGGAAGGAAGAGCTTATAAGGAATGGATGAGAAGAAATGGCACCAAGGAAGGGATCTAATGTTTCACCAAAGAAGGGAAGGGAAAGAGCAAAGGAAAACCCACCGTATCAACAAGTTTTAATGAAGAATGGTACGTGGAAATGCAGTACCTAGATGGTGTTTGATGGGAATGGAGTGGGTTTCTCATGTGTGTAAGATGGCCATAAGTGATTATAACCATAGAATAGATACCATAGAAAAGGAGATGGCATTGGAGTTAGTTCGTTCCAACTAGAGAGAGGACACAAGATGATAAGCATGTTTATGACGACTCGGTGAAAACCACATTGGAGAAGGTCGGACTCTTGCAACTCTATGAGTTTCCCTATTTTGGTAAACCCAATAGGTTATACCAGTGGTTGATGTCACATGTACATGAGGATTATTTATACTTTATAGGAAGAAGAATGTGCCTAACTACCCAGTTGATTTCAAAGTACACTGGACTTATATGCACAGGAGAATCAATGGAGGATGATTTGGATGACAAGGATGTCATCAAGGAGATAGCCATAAAGTATGAGTATAAGAAGGGTTTGTGCTACTTTGACATTAGCAAGATCACAAACCCAACTATGAAGATGGTCCACATCTACTTACCAAGCTGAATGGATAGGAGCATTGGACGTAAAGTGAACAAGAGATGGTTGAACATTTGCAAGAAGATTTTAGAAGGAAAAATATACAACCTCTTACGGCCTTCATTGTGGAGGATATTATAGATGTGCACATGATGGAGATAAGATTATGTATGGTAATGTTCTCCTTACCATTGTGTTTTTAGAGATTGGAGTGCCCGATGGGCCAAACAACTATGTATGGGAATACCTTATGAGAACCCTCCCCCATGAAGAGGTTCAAATCCTACACTTGTGACTCGATGACTATACCATACAAAGTGTGCTTAGAGAAGTGGTATAAGAAATGCACAATGCATTTGGGGTAGAATGGAGAATCCTAGAGTAAACTATCCATCCTTGGTGGATGGTGAGGCTGAGTTCGCTGTATACTAGCACTTCTACATAGGTAGATTTACTTTAACTGATGGAACAAAAATCCCTTGTGTAAACTACCCTTTTCCTTCATAGTGCAGATACTTTCAAAGCACGGTCAATAGGTTCAAGGAGGAAAATAATTTATATTTGATCTAAGTGAGGTAGATCAGGATTACCATGCGTGCTTGCCACGTGAAGTCTAGTTTACCCTAAGAAGCATGCATATATGTGGAGAAGTATGTCTCCCATGAAGTAAATATGATGAAGCCAATGTCAATTCCTATTGTAGGTAAAACAATGGCAAGGGTGTATATCCACCTGAGGCCCAAGTTTGAGAAGGGTGCATACTTGGAGGATGATGTATCCATCCCGAAGGATCCTACCTTGAAGAAGGGAACAAAGAGAGAAATAGTAGAGACCACAAACAAAGGGTTCGAGCACACACGTACCATTTCAAATATAGTAGCAGTGTAGGAGTCGGTGTACCAAGTACCTACACAAGGAGGAAGAAGTATCCTGTTAAGGAAAATATACCATAAAAAAAGTCCCCTATGTTAGAGGAGTCACTAGTGAAGAAGAAGAAGAAAGTGGCACAAAGCTCAAACTCTGAGGAGAAAAAGCATGAAGGGTGATGATTTTGAGGAGGAGGATGAAGAGCATGATGAAGGTAAGAGTCCCCCTATTCATGATGTGCATGAGTCTGATGAAGAGTAGGATGATTATGAAGAAGGAACTCACAATATGGGAGGTAGTGAGGAAGAAGTGGGGACAAATGCTTAGAAGACCCCACCCTTGGCTAGAGAACAATTAGATGACACATGTAGAAAGGAGGTGGGGTATTATACAACAGTTAGTGGAGCACGAGGTGGAGCACAATGCACCGATGAAGTGCTAAAGGAAACAGAGGAGAGTGTGAGTGTAGGGAAAGAGTATGGAAGCATGGGTGGAGATCCCAACCTGGTAGTAAGTGTCCCCAAGGCAAGCACACACATAGGTGGAAAGGGCATAGTAGTGGCATAAGGAACACACCATGACTTATATTAATGATCCAAATAAGGTACTGCGCATGTTTTCCAAAGCATAATGCCCATAGACCAACTCCTCTCTTGGTCTTCTTTTTGAAGAGAGGTGCATACCCACACAAAGGAAAATGCTATCCTAGGATTTTGAGTCCCACATTGATGAGCCCAGTTTGAGGTTAATAGTGATGCATTGATGAAGACACTAAATGCCAAGGGAGTAAACCCTCTTGTGAATGCCCAACAACTATTGGATGAGAAAGTTTGTAACATGCTCAACAAATTTTCGGTGGAGGTGGAAGCAATAATTTTTAGTAGAAATGATAGAATAAGAGTCTTGGAGGATGAGCTTGAGAAAAAGAATGAGGAGATCATTGAGAGGGACAGGAGATAAAATATAAAGGAATTGATCAATGCATAGTTAAGGCATGAGCTGAGGGATGAAAAGGTGAAGGTGCACAAAGTCTACAAAAAGGTAGAGGTTATTTCAAATGTCATTATCTTAAAGCACCTGGACCTAGCCCTCTCTGAGAAGAAGTATGAGTTGACCATGCACTACTTGGAAGACTTGACATGCATACTCACCATGGAGAGGAACCACTTGCATTGGAGTCGGAAGAAGAGGTGATGACAGCCAGAAGGAAGAAGAAAAGTTGAAGATTGGGGAGACAATAACTCGGTACTCCGAGCTCCTTGCCTCAGTGAAGACCATGACGTAAATGGCTAAAGTTGTGTATGAAAATTGTGGTGACAGAGATAGAGTAGCAAACATATTGGTTTATCCATGAGGTGGATCTAAAGGAGTTTCAAGAGAAAATAAGGGAAATAGGGTGGAGCGAGATAAGATCTTGGTAGAGTCAGAAGAAATCAGAGGTGATCAAACCTTGAGGGTTTCGATTAAAAATAAACTAAAGGAATGTACCCCAAAGTCACTCACAAGATGGATGCATTAGGTGACCTTAGCAAGCAGATGGAAAACATCGGAGAGATACGTTGAAAGGCTAAGGGAGATGAGATAAGTTTTGACGTGAAGTTAGCATGTTGGTGGGTGATTTACTTCAACATGTGTAGGGTGAGGTAGATGCTTGGGATAAAATTGAAGCATCCATGAAGAGATACTTCCCACTCCTCATGCAAGTAGTAATAGGATCCTTCTATTCTTCCATTCTTTATTCAATTACATATTATTTCATTTCTCCCATTCTTTATTATTTGGTGAAAGAGAGAGAGTGTTTCCAAGGATGGATAACACATGTAGTGTGGGGTAATGTTGGGCCCTAAATTGACTAAGTCCCAAGGTAAAAGGTCAGCACACGCGGAAGGTAGTATAAGAGGAAGGCGCTCAGGGAAAAGTGCGCAAGGAAAGGGTTTAAGTCAAAACTAGGGCACGCGTGGAAGCAAAAAGAACAAGGGTTTAAGGACTTAGCCATATTTTTTGTTATGGCATCACATGGAAAAACATGTGAAGGATTGAGTAGGCATGATGAGTGGATAAGGTGTCATCCTAGAGTCTTGGGGCTCAAGGAAAGAATATTCCATGAAGGGAATATTCTAGGATAAGAATCATTACAGTTAGTGGAGGCTTATCGGTTTGGCAAGCTAAAAGGCACTTGATCATGGAGGACCACATTTCCACTTGGCATGTGATCTGATCATGGGTGAACTATGGCAGTGAAGGAAGGATCCATATTCTATTTAAAGGAGTGCTTGGGTCCAAATAAACAAAGTTGGAGAGGCAAAAAAGTGTTGAGAATGTTGTGGGTTGTGGTGTTGGGAGTTGCCATTGTTATAAGTAGTTGTTATTGTTAGTGCTAGAGAGAGGCTAGGAAAGGATGATGCCATGATATATGTAGGTTCTCGTCTAAAACCAGGCGAGATGGAAGAACATAGCTAGGTTTTCTATGCAAGTATCTTGTAGGGTTTTGAGATGGTATTTCTTGATATATTTGATCATGTATGACCCTTATGATGTAATGAGGCTATTGTAAATGTTTATAAATCAATATATGATGTGTTATTCTAGATATCCTTATTTATGGGTATAAACCCTTGTGTTATTCATGTTGTTATGGATTAGATCTAGTTTCTTTATGCTTATTACAATGTTTATTTCCATTGATGGTACATTTGTGCCTAGATCTAGTATCTGTACTTTCTATTTTTGAGTGAATGCATATATTTTTGTTCTTGCAACCCATCCTCCATTAATGGTGGAACATTCTACTCTTGAGCATAATACTATACAAGTTAGAGATTACCTACTAATTTATTAGCTATATTTCTATATTATTTTTCAGCCCACATAATAATTAATTTAGAATACTCATTCCATTAATCATAAGTTTATTGAATGTATGATTTTTTATATATTTTTAAACACTTTTGACTAGAGCTTAGAACCGGGGGGTTGACGGGACCCCACTCAATACAAAGGATAAGAAAATGAATACCACCCCAGAAAAGACCCAAAAACCACCGATGACACGAAAATCATGGAAGCTACCATGCCCCGCACACAAAACCACAATGGCCCTCGTACATTACCACCCCAAATAGGGATCATGCTAGAGGGGTAGAAGAAGAAAGAGAAGCTCACAATCCACCGAAACACCAAGCTTCATGGAAGGTCCCACAACACCAAAAGCAATGGAACAAACGGGAAAATGAAACCAACACGGACCACCTACCAAATCTCACAAGCCCATGGTCGCCGATTAAAACATGCCACCACACAACCACATAGCCAAGGGAGCCAATAGTAGTCACAAAGAAACCACCCACAACCAACACTCACCAAGGAAAAAAAACACCAAAACACCATAGACCTCTCCAACAAAGCCGCCCAATGACCCAAAAATGATGATTTCAAAACCCACCAACACACGGCCTTGAAACCGAGACCCCAACAACTGTAACCAACCACCACCAAAACCATGCACATACTTAGACCAAGAATTTACATGCATGCAAAACCACACACACACACGAAACCACCGCAAACCTCTACAACCCAAAACCATTTAACTACAAACGCTAGAACACAAGCAAAAGGAAAAGACAAACAACAACAAAACCAATATTGGTTGTGATTTCTTCCTGATACGATGCTTGGGAAACCAAGACAGTCGATCTCTAAACAAGAAGACCAAGGAAGGAAGATCCCCTTCCATCTAGGAAGGAACCAGGACCACTGTCATAGCCCTGCATCACAACCAAAAACAACCCCTACCACTAGGTATGAACCAGAGGAGACCAAACCAAAATACGGGAAAGGAATCCTCCTATGAGGTCACACCAACAAGGTAAAAGAGCCCCAAGACTACAAATATCCTCTCTCCCTAGAACCATTTAACAACTAGTCCCGCCCATCGATGACATAATCGGTAAGGGCTAGATCCGAAGAACCGAGGCCTCGATGCGAATCCGGATCCATAACAATATCGATCTCCTCCAAGATAACCTTAGAGAACACATAAGAACCTTCAACCTGGGCTCATCCTCTAACCCCAATGATGGATAATGGAAGCAAGAATAAAAGCGACGAATGTAGACACCATATTTTCTACTTAAAAGGAGAAAAAGAAACGGGGCCTGTATTACCTTTGATAGCCATAAAAAAGCCTTCACATCCTGGCTTAGGATGTACCCAACAAAACGGTAGGCTTCCTCCAAAAGCCCCTTAGCTAAACTCTCCTCGAGTGGACCGGAGCACAAAACCAGCTCTTCCATGTAGCACTTTGCGAAGGGTCAAGTTGAGAGCGTCTAGCTGAACCACCTCGCTAACACCCTGAACCTTCTCCCATCTCGATTCGCCAGAATCACCGCAAGCTGCATGGCTTGCTTGATCCAAAACCTAGCTCCTCCCTCTCCTTGATCCTCATCCCCTCTCATTACTTCCCTCTACAAGACATTGATTATTGAATGTATGATTATTATCATACTCTTTATTAATAAATAAGAACACAAGAAACGAAATATTATTATCAATACAAATGAGTACTTAATCCATTGAAATAATTTTCAAAGAAAAATATGTTCATACAACCCTTTATCCATTGTTGGTAAGAAGATGTTCTATTTCATTATCAATAGTGACAAATTTTTCCAATTCATAACAAAGAGTAATAAATATCGGTAGATTCTTATTTCTAATAGAACACAAATGAGACTTGGAAAGTGTTTAGATTATGAATTTATAACACTCCCAAATTCGTTCTTTAATAAGGGTATTTGATTATTTATATTCTTCCAAATTATTACTTGGGGATTTCATCACATAAAGTTTATTCCCCCTTGAATTGGTTATTATCCTTGGTAACATGAGGATTAACTAAAACATAATTAACAAGCAATAATGCTTAGTCTAATAAACATAAATAATTAATATGAGTAGATCAGTTATTTATCTGTATATACGATTATCAAAAAAATTCTATTTAGACATTTATTTTACCATCTTGGTTCATTCATCCATTAATTTCATTTCAAAAATTAAAAACATGGCTGAAAAACATGGTATTTTCAAGGACAATAACTATTTAGCACACTAAAAACCTTGAGGATTTAATACTATGCACATGAGATATTACCTAAAAATGCTTTAGGTGTATTTCTATATTATTTTTCACCCCACTTAATAATTAATTTGGAACACTCTTTCCCTTAATCATTAGTTTGTTGAATTGATTATTATTACCATACTCCTTTTTATAATAATAACACAAGAGAAGTGAAATTGTATTATAACTCCAAATGAGTACTTAATCCATTGAAAAAAATTAGAGAAGAATAATGTCCATACATTAATTCATTTTTGGTAAGAAGATAGTCCATTGCACTATCAACAATTATATAGTTTTCAATTCATAACACTAGTAATAAATATTGGTATATTCTTAATTCTAATATAATAACAATGAGAGTTAGAAAGTGTTTAGATTATGAATTCATCACATTGGGTGCACAAACATTAATGAGTATGATATTTACATCTCATTATTTTTATAATATATATTAAGAGTGAGATATTACCTTTTATCGACCATCTTAGAGTAAAATTTATAATATTTTAAAGAGGATATTATTTCTTGGGTTATTATCATTTCAAGAAATTATAAATGTTAGTTGAGCATACAATCCTAATTATACATTTTACTTTGATTATTATTAATTAACACACACATATAATATTGATTTTAGATACAATATCAATATGTTGTAGGACTCTTATTAATAACTATAATATAATAATTAGTGACACACACACTAAGGAATTGAATGTGATTCACTATTGGACATCTCCAATTTTAACAATATAGGAGTATTCATCTATCGCATGTTGTGCATTCAATATCTCCTTCTAAGTTAGTTAAATATCACAAGAACCATATAAGGACATACTTGATTGAATGTTATTCCACATAACCAATTTATGCGCAAAATAGTTACTAAGCCTAAATATTCATGAATACCTTGACAATAGAGATCTCTAAATATTAGGTTTTATTAAACAAATTGATAGTCTAAATGATTTTCTTTCTTATCCAACATGCTTACTAATCATGTCAAAACATAAAAGAATTATGAATATCAAAACATAACATCCCTTTTATCCAACATCAATCATGAAGTATACTTTAATGGAGAAATTCATATAAGTTTGTTGATGTAATGTTTATGTGACTTGAAGGTCTTTTGAATCGGAATTTTCTCACTTAATTTAAATGAGAGGTTATAGTTAATTATTTATTCGTTTTAAATTAAAAGTAAAAATATAACTCTTTTTTTTTTATGAAAAGAGGATCGATAGTAAGAGGTGTCTAACTAACCATTGATATACTTTATAACATAAGGATTTTTATTCACTACTAAGTTTAAATATGCACTCAATCAAAAAATTAAATATAATGGAATTTCATACATCATATATCGAAGTATATAACTAAATATTTTCTATTTATTTTTATATGACTTTATTCACATAGTTCATGTTAATACTCCATAAGGGATGAGTACCTATTAGTGGTCTTGACTAGGAAGATTCTAATTATCTTTAAAATTTCAAAAATCAATAAATGATGACACTTTGATAAATGCATATACACTCTATAATAACCAAGTTAATAATTAATTAGGTTCAATTCTAGGTATCTTTCATATCAAAAACTATTAATTAAGGAATCCAAAAATCAAATAGAAGATTCAAATTAGGAAAATACTCATCATAGTATAGTGCATGAGTGATAACAAAACTCATATGTATCCCATACCACTTATGATGAGTGTTATAAATAGATACTAATATGTTATCTCATTCACATAAAAAAATATCTACCCAAAATTTAAAAGATACCCCAATATTCAAACTTTTTATTCTCTAGTTTCTTCATAACACTTCATCTTACGGTTTTTTCTTGATGCTACTAGAGCCATTTGGAGTTTTGTAATTTTTTAATTAGTTAATAAGGAAGTTTTAAAAGGATCCTCAAATCTTGTACAACACTAACCATAAATAAATCATGAAAAAACCCAATGAAATAAAAAACCAAAAAACAAGATCAAATGGGCTTGATCCAGCAACACAAACATTATATATAACAGAAACCAGAAACTAGAGTTTCGTCGAAAGGTAGAAAAAGTAATAATAAGTTGGCCAAAAAGAAATAGTAAAACAAAATACGGCACATGTTATAACTGTTACGAATCAGTTGACCATGGATATTTAAATATTATACTTCTCCTAAGAATTCCTAATATTATACTGTTACGAATCAGTTGACCATGGATCAGGGTCGCTATAGGATGTCCTATTAGGATTTTGGATCTTGCAACTATCATCATCACTAAGATAAGGACGGGATTGTCTACAATTTTTTGTCCAATAGTTCCAATCTCTTATCTAAAATTACATTGGCATATATTAATTTCATGTTATCCACCTTTATTTGCTCAACATCATCAATAATTTTCCTTATTTCAATCACCAACCCTCACTTATATTCAGTTGAATAATCCTCATCTATGCACAACCTCCATTGCATATCTTCATTTGACAATTGTGTAACATGGATCCCAACTTTCCCCTTCCCTTTATCCTTAATAGGCACTTCACCAATAACACCACTGGAAATTTCTTCCATGATAGCCTCCACTTCTACACTAGAAATAGTACTAGTCTCCCCTTTGGGATTATTTCTTGATTACGCTTCAATCATGTTGTATTTCTCTCTTAGATTCATGTAATTTCATTTTCATTTTTATGGAGACTCCATTTTATTAGGATTCATAGATCCTTTATTCAAAACATACAAGTATGCCATTAATTTCTTCCAATTCTCTCTAAATTTTAACAAAGAATGTTTATATAGATTTATTGTTATATTTATTTTATGATCTTTTATATGAGGTAATATATCTAGTGATAGAAATTTTTATTTTTAAAAATTATATGGCTCTAATTATTCCTTTTTACTCTTAAAATATTGTTAGCCTAAGTTATTATATCAAGTAATTGTCTTAGGAATGGAAACTCCTTAGAAACCTCACCACCAACCTTAATATATCATGGGTTTATTGTCTCGGACATTATTTTCTTGTAAGGAAGTGTAGACACAAAATCACGCACTTGGGTACATTTCTAGGTCCTAAAAACATACTTGCATTCATATGATTCCTGAGTGAGAAAACTAGTAATTGATAGTTATATTTGGCCTCTTTTTACTTTGTTTCTTGTCTTCTTTCTGGTCTTTTACACTCTACAACCTAGTCGGTACTTCACTTGTTAATATTATATGGCTTCGAAACCAACGCTCATATAGGACACCAAAGACCTGGCGCCCTTGTCCTTCCGGGTGCCCCTGATCCTTTTCTATCTTACTCACTTTTTATGGGTCTCTTTTATCTTTTGGGCATCTTATTTTATTATTTGTTGGCCTCCCGGTTGTCAATTACGAAATTCAACCAAGGGAATCATATAAATCCAAAGCTATGCAACTAAAATAAAGGACCAAGCTCTAAGAATCTATCATCATCACCTAAGGTTGCATCCAGAGGAATCTAAGAGAATCAAAGGAATCCATATAGCACTCATACAAAGGACAAGGGACTGCATTTTTTGCATACACTTCATAGGAAGGGGAAGTTCATTTTTCCATCCACACATCTATTTACATTGGTACATCTAGCTATCACCTCCGCTATAAAGTACACTTGCAGACAAGGGAATCCTAGGGCATGATTATTTTACACAAACACAAAAACTACATGGAGTATGAGGTGCAAGTGCGGTGCTTGGTCATAAGTTCACTCATTCGGTGTGACAGGTTGGAGTCATTCGACTCTCCATATTGCATCTTTTATTTTGGGGTTTGATGTAGTTTGAGGGTTTTGCAGGTCAATATATATTTGCAAGTTACATGTGACTTCTGCGAGCAAGGTGTGACATATAGGATACCAACAATGACTTTCAAAGGACACTTTTGTGACACCGTAAAAATTAGGTTCTGACTAATTTCGCGATCACAAGTGCCTAGAAGAAGACTCTAGTACCTAGGCACCCCTAACCCATTCCAGATGCCCCTTTCTAGGCTCATCCAACAACTCCATATTTTACATAGAGAAGTTGAATTAGTATGCCCTTCTTATTAATCGGTTTTCCAATCTAGATCCGTTCTAGGAAAAGTGTGAAATCAATTAAGTCCTTTACTCTCTCTCTTACACTTAAGTTTTCATATTTATTTATCTTATTTCTTGTGTCAAATTTGTACTCTAGCATTTATTTATCATACGTGACTATGCAATTATGATTTAGCATTAATTCCATTTTTGTTAAATAATTTGGTGAACTTGACGTGAATTGAACACAATAACAAGCTTCGTCCACAAGAATTCAATATCGGTGACCTTGTATTAAAGGAAAATCAGAAAAACATAACTAAAGCCCATCTCAAAGGAAAATTCAAACCTAATTGGCTCAGACCTTATGTCATCATAGACCAGGTTTGGGAGGGAATTTATCATCTTGTTACTCTCCTTGGAAAGCCACTAAAAAACCCGCTAAACATAATGCATCTCAAACGTTGTTATGCGTAAATATCTTCACCACCTTATGACACACTCTAGTTCCATAGTTAATACTCAATTGCTGAGGGTTTAAATCTAAAATGAACCTCACCTCTTCATCACATTTTATGCTCAGTACTTCATTATTTATATTTCTATCATCTCTTTCAAACCATTTCCCGATGACATACTCTTGTTCTATGGTTCATTCTCGATTGTTGAGGGTCTTTTCTAAATGAACCTCATCTCATACATATCTCATCTACATCCACTTTGGGGCACACTTCTCCTATCATATTCACATTACATAACATTTCATCCCATTCACACTCATAGCATATTGCATATCTTGGTTGCACTTATTCTTACTTTCTTATACTTACATGTACACTTTGTTTCCAATGTTAGACGTATACTTAGTATGTCAATATATTTTCTATATACACATGCACATTCACTTGTTATATCATTTTGAATGCAAACTTCTTACAAATATTTACATGTTGCAATGATGCTTGGCATCAGTACCTCTTACCAGTCCCATCGAGGTTCCTGGGGGCAGCTACATTTCTTTCTTACACACTACATGCGTTATTGTTTCATTTTATACTACTTCCTATTTTTACTAGCACACTACTTGTTCCATTGATACATACATGCTTTGACATACTTCTTATCTTTCTAACATGCTAATGGGTGCTTTATGTGTAACATTTGTCTTGTAGTAACTATTTTCCACCATGGTTGTGTGATACTTTGTTTGCTAATGTTTACCATTACTTTCTACTTATATGTTATTGTTTGTAGGGCTATGCCCTATGTCTTTTTAGATCACTTTGTATGCTTTTGGCCACTTCGGACATAATTGTCTTGTGACATTATGTGTGATGTCCCATGTTTGAAACCCACTTTTTGCGGTCTACCTTGTATGCATAGTTGTTTGTTACACTACTTTTCTACGACATTCATACTAATTTTTATACTAACACATGTTACTATCCATATTTTCTACATGTGTCTTGGTTTCTACCATGCACATTCCCTCCCCTTGCAAGGTTACAATTCATATCAACATCAAAAATCTCTTTTGGCTGCATTATCCTAGTGACATCGCATGCACCAAAAACAAGGGGGCATACATTGGGTGAACAAGTCACCCATATAGTAGCTCAAAACTACAACACAATACAATTTATTATAGGATAAAAATAGATTATAGTTACGAAAGGACCTAGACTATGATTTGGTTCCTCAAATCAGCATAAATACTAGTGCTCACTACATACACTAACGCCCGGGTGCGTCCGACCTCTCCTGGGTGCCTATGTCTTGGGGGTAGATATAAATACTTTCTCATATTAACACATTTTTCATCAATTCACCGATCAATTTTCACAAGTACATGAATAATCCTCTAGTAATCAAAATGCACTCTTTCTCCATTTCTACACGAGAAAAATACATAATTAAATACAAGACAACTCGGACAACACATATCACACCATCTGTAGTGGTGTATAAATTTGGGAAATAATCATGGAAAGAGAGTAACACTAGACCTCTCTCCCTAACACTCTTCTTCTATGGTTTGCGATCGTAAAAAAACTCACACTTGGCGTGAGATCGCCCAAAAAACTCATTCTTGGTGTGAGATCGCCCAAAACTCGCTCGCCTACACAACATATTTCAGGACATTTTCTATCCTTTTACACTCATGATCATCAGGTACACACTTTCCTTTTACTACTTTTACAAGAGTTTTCATAATACATGACTTTAACTACTCTTTCGCTCTTCTTTTGAAACTCCGTCCTTAATACGCAACAAGAAACATCCCTAAATCAGGTAAAACAATAGGTACATATAGTACAACACAATACACTTCACCCCTAGGGTCACTTCCTCTTTCTTAGCTTCCTTGCTTCATTTTTATCACTTCACGCTTTCACTTGTCTCCTTGGCACACTATCACCATCACACTCTACATGGTTATCAAGTATGCATCTCTTATCTACTTTATATTATCAAGTATTCACTTAATAAGATAAAGTGGAGGAAAATTAGACACAAAATAACACACTTGGGTACATTTTTAGGTCCTAAAAGCATACTTGCATTCATATGATTCATAAGCGAGAAAACTAGTAATTGACATCTATCTTTGGCCTCTTTACTTTATTTCTTGTCTTCTTTATGGTCTTTTACACCATACAACCCAATTGATACTTTACTCGTTTATCTTTTATGGCTTCGAAAACCAGCGCCAAGGCACCCTTGTCCTTGTGAGTGCCCTAACCCTTTTCTATCTTACTTGCTTCTTTTGGGTCCATTTTATCTTTTGGGCATCTTATTTTCTTATGGGTTTTCCTTCCAGTTGTCAATTATGAAATTTAAACAAGGGAATCATATAAATATAAAGCTATGTGAAAAAAATAAAGGATCAATCTCTAAACATCTATTATCATCACCTAAGGTTGCATCTAAAGGCATATAAAAACATTAAAGTCATCCATCTAGCACTCATAAAAGGGACAAGGGACTACATTTTATGCATACACTTCATAGGAAGGGGAAGTTCATTTTCCATCCACACATCTATTTACATTGGTACATCTAGTTATTACCCATTATCAAGTGCACTTGCACAAGGGCATCCTAGGGCACGATTCTTTCACACACGCACAAGAAATACATGGAGTATGAGATTTAGTGCGTACTCGGTCATAGGTTCACTTAGTCGGGTGATCATCGGGTCGGTCACTGACTCCCATGTTGCATCTTTTCTTTTTGGGATTTGATGTAGTTTGAGGGTTTTGTATGTCAACATCTCTTTGCATGTTACATGCCACTTTTATAATCAAGGTGCGACATACATACATCCATATAGGGACTATCAAGGATACTTGTGCAACACCGATTTAAAAATCATGTTTTGACTACTTTCACGACCACAGCACCTGAAGCGTAATCTAGTGCCTAGGTACCCCTAACCCAGTCCGAGCTCATCTCGACAACTTTAGATTTTAGAAAGCACATTGCGACAATCTGCCTTCTCATCAATTTTCCAATATTGATCTGAGTTCCTGTAAAGTGCAAAATTAGCTAAGTCCTTTACTCTCTCTCTCTCTTGCACTTAGGGTTTCATATTTATTTAGCTTATTGCTTGTGTCAAATATGTACCTTAGCATTTATTTATCATACGTTACCCTGTAATTAGGATTTAGAATTAATTCCATTTTTGGTAAATAAGGAAGAATACAATTAATGGTTGTAATATCCCTTTATGATTCTCCCTAACTATGCAAACATAGTTGTGTGTAAAAAAATGAGTTGCATAATCGAAATGTACAAATCTAATGAAAAAATGTTTTGACCTTAATGCTCATGAAGATTTGTCTTAAGATATTATAAATTTTATGGTAGTTTATCTCAATAATAGAGATTGTAGATTGTATTTGAGCATGACTTTTCCTTCGAGCTATTGTAATTAAAAACATTGGTTTGTTTCCTATAATCTTCCTTATTCTTTATAAGGTGGTTATTTCTTTTCAATGATTTTTTAATTTGAAAATTTTCATCAATTGTTTTAGGTTCACCATACCATTTAATTTTTTTAATCTCATCATGAAACCCCTTATAAATTGTCCTACTTAGTCTTGTATTGATATAAAATACAAAAAATAGATCATTCAATTAACAAATTATTTATATTCATGCAATTTACTCCATTTTAAAAACTCAAATAACTTATTATATCTTTCTTGAAGAAAATTTTGAATAGATACATATATTAAAAATAATATTATAACCCCTTTCCATTTAATTTTTTGGATCTCAAATTCTAAATTTTTACCATCTCTTGCCACCAATTTAGTTGATGTTTAGCAATATGTGTTCCGACCTTACCACTAATTCCATGTAGTGTAAAATATTCCACTAAGGTATATAGTCATTATTTAGCTTCTTCATTGGTTCCCAATTTACTAGCATACTCAAGTAATTTCCTTTTTCTAGTTCATTTCTCTATTAGGAAATTTATGTTTACATTATTTGTAATTACTCTATGATTAATACAATAAGTTATTAATATTGTTTGTTAGATGGTTAAGGCACATATATATATATATATATATATATATATATATATATATATATATATATATATATATATTATATTGTTATAATATATATTACGAATAGTCGAGGTTGGAAATATTGTTTGGTTGATTTATATCAGGAGATATGGTCTCCGTAAATATAGGAATGTCTTTCCTATATAATTGTATCTTGGTTACTGAATCAAATAATAAAATATTTGTCTATATTCTGTTGTGCATTCTGAACCAAATTCAATATTTGGTATCAGAGTGATCTGATCCAATATGTTAGTGGAGTAACAATTATAAAGGGGCAGTGGTATTGTGCTTTGTCCCTGTGAATGAGAGAAATTCTACAGAATTAAAATTAATTGTAATTGGAGCAATAGATTTCTATTTTCTACGCCTCCTGTACAGAGTTTCCTCTACAAGATAGGAGTAGCTGGTGTTTTGCATCCTCCAAAAGCTAATTTGATGGCTTCTAAATTTTAACATCAATATCATAATAGTTCATGAAAGGATAAAAATATATTCTTTTATCGCCAAATCATATCGGATTTTGTGCTTTTAAGATTTTATCTTCCAATCTTTTTGAGGTGTTACTGCAAGCGGTGGTTCATATTTGCGCTTGGATATCTGCCAGAATATATGAGTGTGCTCAGTTGCAAACTCGTCGAATATTTTCCTTCGTATGCTAAAAGATGAACATGATTCTTTGTTGGTCAATGATCTATTTTCTACAAGTTGCATCATATTCCCATCGATATTGAAGAGATCGTAGAAGAAATTCAGTGAATCTCTACAGTCTGTGCATCTTCCATGTGCGTATTGATCTGGATCATTTGGTATAATTAGTTTAATATTAGTGATCTACCCGCCTGTGGAGATTAGTTCATGTAATTTCTTCTAGAACATCCAAATACGACCCTGATTATTCAAGGAATTTTTCTATTGTTGCATGTTGCATTCTATTCATCTTCATGTTACCCGACGTCCAACTCGACTTTGCAGATATCTAAGGGCTCTCGAAGTAGATGCACTTGGAACCTATCCACGACAGTTACATGTAGTCTGACGCCATAACTGAGGATTTACATGTTACCTTCTAGTTTATGCTCTATTCAGTCGATATCTACTGGTGTATCTGAAGAGGTGTACATGGTTTGAGGGTGCATTGATTCTACCAAACTTGGCCTAGCTTATTTGTCTCCCACTCACCTTCTTCCACGGTCATAACCTTTGATAAGTGAGTTAAAGTCTACAATTATTTCCATGAAGTATATAGCGGTGTCAATATAGAGTATAGAAAGTTAGTCCAGTGTTTAAATTTGTGATCATTAGATATTATTGTAAAAAGTAATGTTATTAATCATTTGTCTAGTCTTGAGTTAGTAGTTTTATATTTAAAAGAATTGAGTCATTAGTTTTGTCACAAATGATATGGTCAAATAGATTTAAAGTCTTTATCAATATTTTTTAATGTCCATAGAAATGTCAATAAAACCATTATATGTCAAGCCTCGTTTTTATATTGAAAATTTTCAAGAGTCAAATTTTGTTCAGTCATGTCTAGGTTATATAGTCAATGCAAGAGCATATTTGTGTCAATTGTCAAGTCATCAAAAGAGCCAAAAAGTTGTAAAAATATTATTTTTGCCTTACGGACACATTCTCGGTGGAATCTGACGTCTGTTCAAGATATGTATTTGAACCTCAAAGTCAATATCTACTGAGTTAAGCAACATCTTATTGGAGGACGAGGTGGAGGTCGATAACAACCTCTCATCACCACCAAAGACGGGATGCACGAAGTGTGGTAGCATTTTATGGTGTGAGTTTGCTTTTAGTTGTGTGCTTCAATTTTTACAGTTTGTAGTTTTCAATAAGTGGAAATTTCACATTGAGGGGGGAACATGATCAACATGATCCAATGTTCCATTTCCAGTTTTTCAGTTGTGTATGTGATTATTCCTAATTAAATTCCCCAATGCAAAAACTTAGTTGAAGAACAAATAGCACAGTGAAATGCAACATCATGAGTCTTAATGAGGTAGAACAGTTAGATGTGTTCCTGTTCATACCTAGGTTTGTGGTTAGCCTCTTGAAAACCATTAAAGGCTACTCAAATGTGTTCCCTAGAGTGACTGGTTGATAAGCAAATGATTCCTGAGCGTGTTCCCATCCTTGTCAGTCATATGTGTTCCCGACAATGCATGGTCGATAAGAATTTTATGTGTTCCTTCTTCTACCTTGAGTTTGAGTGTGTGCCAAGATAATGAGCGCGTAGAGGGGGCAAGCTACAGAGGAAGTGTGAAATTCTTTTACTACCATGTAAACATTAAGGCGGGGAATGTTAGGAAATTTATGTTTACATTATTTGTAATTACTACATGATTAATACAGTAAGTTCGTAATATTGTTTGTTAGATGGTTAAGGCATATATATTGTTATAACAATATATATTACGAATAGTTAGAGGTTGGAAATATTGTTTGGGTGAGTTATATCAGGAGATATGATCTCTGTAAATATAGGAATGTATTTCCTATATAATTGTATCTTGTTTCGTAATCAAATAATGAAGTATCTGTCTATATTATGTTGTACATTCTCGACCAAATTCAATATCTTGTTTACTCCTAACATTAGAGTTAATGTTAAAATCATTCAATTTCTCCACAAAGAAAGTGTCACTATTATTGTAAGGCTTATTTCTCTTTCTTTATAAGATTATTCTTGTCATATCTTTCTTTGTTCTTATTTTTATTCTTAAATGTATTAGCTATTTTATTTTTAATCTTTTCGATTTCACGAGAAAGTTTTAGAACTTCTATTTCAATATTATGGTTTCTTTTACAAATTCGTTGTAGCCCATATCATTATGGGACTCCATTTTTACAAAGATGTTGTAGTACATATATCTTTTCACACCAAGAGATAAATATAATAGAATTGAATTCAAATTTTTACCCTCGTGGATTTATTACTCGTGTTATTGTTTAAAATATGTATTTTAGTAACTATATAGTATATTTCATAATATTATTTATTACACATGCCCAATTTGAAGTCACATTTTTAGGAAGCACAATTTGTTGCCAAATCATAACATTTTCACCCTAAGACCTAGGATCAACATGGGAATCCATAATAATCATGGTGGTGTCACTAGCAGGTGTGAATTTCACAACATTAATTAGATGAGTTAATATTTGAGAAGGGTTTTGAGTTTACGAATTGAGGAGTAAAGGAAACTCAAAAATGGATATGGATTTCATTATTCATGGGTTATTTAGTCCCACATGCATGAGAATATTTTTAAAGGTATACTTAATATAGGAAAACGTGTATAATACAATGTGGAGAAAGATATGGTTGTAATGATCATAAGTTGATTATATTATATGATATAGTTTTAAATGAAGCTACTTGATTAACAAGGAGAGTTAGTCATCCTTTCATATGGAATGATTATGGGTTATCGCATTGATGGATATAGTAGGCCTAAGATGTGGTATGTGGTCCTATTTTCACCCTTTTTATATTTGATTAATATTTACACATAACCAAAAATGAATGAATTAGAAGCTACATGGGGATATTCGATTAATTAAATTCCAACATGAACCATTCAATATCATAATAGCAAATTAATGCTTCTAAAAAATTTACATGATATAATACAATTTCATAAATACATGGGATTAAGTACACTTAGCTAATTAGAAATTATTCTAGGAAAGTTGGGTGAGTTGAGTTATGGAACTAGGAATCTGGACTTGAGAATGCTTTGAACTGGAACCTTTGACCTAAATATGCTCCTGGGTATGACCCTATAGTATGGGTATTAACATCCATATAATCTTGACTTGTTTGTATGGTCTTGACCTTGCTCAAAACTATGATATGCAACTTTCTAGGTTTCTTCTTTGTCTAAATATATTTGTCACTCTCTTTCGATCAATGTTTGTCACACTACGGGAGCCTCATGATTCTCTTCTCAACATTTAAAACCCTAACCATGGATAGGGAGTCCTAAAAATAAAAATTAGTTTGGTTATGGGTACCCTCAGTGCCTTGTTAACATTGGTATTACTATAAAATTTCCTAAAACCACATATCTTTCTCCACCTAGCATGTGATATCTAGTTGTAGAGTGCAAAAAATTTGGCATTCTTTCTTCGACAAAACTTGAATTGATTTTTATCTTGCAAATCTACTTGAGTGAGTGATTTTGGATGCTTGCAAACGTGGTAAGTAGTCTCATAGACCTAAGGAGAAGCTTCAAACTTATATATTGTGATTCCTTAATGAATGTGAAGATGTATTTTCAAAGTGTAGGGAGCTTTGGGTGCCTTTTGTGCTAAATTTTGTAATAGGAATCCATAATAGTTATATTCTTTAAATGAGGTGAGTTTCAGATTTTTATATATGCTTCAGAAAGTGAATTGAGTTATAAATTCCAATTATAAGGAGTAGATGACCCAAAGAACAATATTCAACTAAAAGTTTGAGATCAAAGTGAGAAAGGGAAAAAGTATATATTAGGGTCGGGACCATATGGCAAAAATTGATCCTACCGTGTGCGTTTTTGACCCTAGGGAGAAATATGAAGTCTAAGGTTTGGAAGATGACAATTGAAGTTTATAAATGGATTTCATGCATTTAATTCTTAGAAACAATTTATATATGAGTGTGTGTGACCAAGAAAGATAAAAAGAGACCTAGATATGTACCATATGAGAATGGGTAAAGTGCATTTGTTTGAGTAAGAGAGCAATATCAAAACTAGTAGTGTCAAATAGTATAATTACCAAATTTGAGTTTCTACATTTCCCTTTTAAGTATGAAATGAAATTACATGCTTAAAGGAAAATATACCTAAGTGTGTAGACACACTATCTTTTCTCAATGTTTGTTTTGTAAGATCCCGTTGTGTTGGTGTTAGAACACTTCATGATGAAACTTGCAACACATAGTGTAGTCAATATCCATGATAAATAATTTAAATTTAACTCAAATGTAAAGATGTAATTTAATGAAATATGAAATTATAAACAATGAATTAAATAGATGTAAAATTTGGAAGGAATACACTTATTTGTTTTATGGTGGGAAGATTTCCATGTTCTTTTCTTGTACTTGGATATTTGAATTTCCAAACTTTTCTGAAAAATTTAGGGTGATTAGTCCCCACTTATGCAATGACATGTCATAGTATCGGGTAAATGGAACCTAACACATAAATTTTGAAAAGAGAGAATACAAATGATGAGTCAAAGCACCCCATGAAGGAAGAAGACCACGTATCAAAGTCATTCAACAAATCTAATATTTTCACCTTTAAGTATAAGAGGAGAGGAAGAACTACCTAAGAAGAACTTAGCCACTTCATTACCTTCCCGACCCCGTGGATCACACCTCGAAAAATGGATCTGGGACCAAGTTTACAAATTAGGAAACATACTATAAAAGAGAATAAGTTTTCCCATACTCTCTCCACATTCCTCACAACTTAGTATAAATTGAACAGAGGTAAAATATAGATGGAGAAAGGAGACCCACACCCCTAATATCCTTAAAAATAAAACTAAAACTAAGTTCCATGGAGGAGAAGGAATGAAAAATTCATGCCCCTAAACTGATCTCGAACCGAGTCATCTAAGTTTAAAATTGTGCCAAAAACATTTTCCTGTAGGTGAAAATCTAAAACTAATGAGAAAGGTGTTATAACTTCCCCAAGGGAAAAAATGTAGAAATATGTTAAGAACATTTGTATAGTCTTGATTATACTTTACATTTTTACCTTAATGCTTTTCCAATTTATGTATGTGATGTTGTTTCTGAGTAATTTTGTCTCATTTCTTCCTATATATGAGCCCTAAATTTTCTCTCTGTCTATTGTATTTGTAGAATATACCTAGATGAATTCCTCACTTTTGAGGTGCATGTCATAAATATTTTGAGTGCATGTCTCAAAAGAATAGATGTGTAACCATGTCTAATAATCCCGATAGTATGTGTATAAAACACATGAATGGATGATGTGGTGGCCACCAAGAATAACATGTACCTACAAAGGGGATTTGCATGGTGTATAAAATGCATCACAATAAGAGAAACAATAGAAACAAGAATAATAGTAGCAAAATAATACTACCACACATGTAAGTAAAAACAAGTGTAAAGATAGTAATGTAAAGTGTCACACAAAAGGTTTCGCACTTGCAAACATGGGACACCCACAGTGTCACAATATAATCAAGGCCCTTGAGCTTTCAATCAAGAAATGTCATACAAGAAGGAATAATTCCACAAACATGGGAACCTATAGTGTCACAAGACAAACAATGCCCTTGGGCCACAATCAAAGTAGAAAACAAGTATCTACACACACAACTAGCAAGCATGATGTAATGAAATGACATAACAAGTGATGTATATAAGCAAGTAAAACAAAATCTATTAAACATTAGACAAGACACATGGTTTAGTCTTGTTATCTCAAAAGATAGAAAATACACTATGTATGTAATTAAGCATGATAAGGAAGTGAAAAAGGTAATATAATGAAATAATAACACCTATATTGTGTAGGGATGCCCTAGAAAAATTATATGAGGAAACATGATAACTTCCATAATCATGTATCGATTTATATGTCATACATCATGCTCAATATACCCCATGAACACATGTGTGTAAAGAAGAAGAATACTATTATAAATCAGATGTATAAACAACTTGTATAATGTAAAGTGTTAACAACATATTCTAGAGAAACATGTCCCGATTTTTTTTACATTTTTTTAAATATTTGGATATTTTTACTTTTTGTGATTATATCAATGTATTTTTAATTTTATTGAATATTTATGTATAATAAATGGGTATCACAATGGCTATCAAATCTCATTGAGAAGATCATCCATGGCGGGATGAAACCCAATGGGTCCAGGATCAACCATGTTAGTAAATTTCCAAAAATAGGAACCAAAGAACAATCTTGTCTCATGAAAGTGATGTAGTTCCATAATGTAGTCTTCATCATTGTAAGTAGGATCTTGTATTTTCATAACAAGATTTCAATGTATCATATTAATTTTATAATCGGGGAAGTAGTCATTGCAAATAGTAACCATGCCTATGATTAGGGGAAAATTGATGCTAGTATTATGTTCATTGAGCGTACCAGATATATGTCATAACCAAGATCTACCAAAGGCCAATGGTGTAGGTTGAGGATTAAGAGAAACCCAAACTTTAGTTACAATAACATGTAATCCATAAGCTATCATAAGCATAACATATCCTTGAGAATTCCTAGCATGAGTGATAAGAGGTGTGAGATCAAATGGTGTTAGTCCAAAAGTGAAAAAATCATCATAAGTACATATATTATTATTAGTATTTAGATGCAAGGGGACATGTGTCTAATATTGGTTATGAATATAAATTGTACTAGTGAAAATATCAAAGTGAGGTACTTGATTGGAAGGTGGGGATGCATTATATAAGATAGTAACATGTCCACTTACTTTAAGAGTATTTATTTTGTCAATTAAGGATTGGTAATGTAATTATCTATATCATGTATAGAAATTCGATGGTAGTCACAAAATGGATGACCAAGATGCTAAGAAAAGGTTCTTAGTAAAGAGATGACATTTAGAAGGAAGCAAAATAAATCCCTGGTCAAGTAAGATAGAAAGTGACTCATAGATCGAGTTGAGATGAGAATTAATTGTGATAAATGTGGCATGTGGTGAAACATATAAGGCATGGACTAAATTATGCATAGGACTAGGATGAGGACCATCAAAAAAATGTGATCAGGAGTAGAATTACTCACCAAATGTTTTCACCCTTTTTAATATTTGATTAAGATTTACACATAACCAAGAAGGAATGAATTAGAAGACACATGTGGTTGTTCTAATTAATTAACTTCCAACATTAACCATTTAATCATACTAACAAATTAATACTTGTAAAAATATACACAATGATATACAAGTTCATAAATACATGGGATTGAGTGCATTTAGCTTATTAAAGATGATTTTGGAAAACTCTAGGTGATTTCCTAATAATGCTTCAAAAGTGGAACTATTTTTCAAGATGCTCCTAGGTAGGACCATACAGTAGAGGAAAGAACATCCATACAATATTGATCTATCTGTATGGTCTTTACCCTACTCATAACTATGATATGTAACTTTCTAGGTTCTCCTTGTGTTTGAATATCTTTGTCACTCTTTGTCATTCTTGTCACTCACACTAAAGGAACCTCATTATGATCTTATCAACCTTTCAAACCCTAACCATGGATAGGGAGTCCTGTAAAATAAACATTATTTGGGTTGTAGGAACCTATGTGCACCACCAATGTTTGAAATACTTTGTTTAGGCCTCAAACCACATGTCGTTCTCATCCTAACATGTGATATCTATTTGTAGTGCAATCAGATTTCATCTCATTTCTTCGACAAATCTTGACTTGATTTTATCTTACAAATGTGAGAATAAATCTCCTATAGCTAGTGGGAATATTCATACATGTAGATATGGATTCCCTAATGAATGTGCTAAGGTATTTGTAAAGTGTAAGGAGATTTGGGTGTCTTTTTCCTGGATTTTGCAATAAGAGTCCATAAGAGTGACAAGTTCTAAATGAGGTGAGTTTCACTTATATATTCTTTTGAAGGTGATTCAAGTTACAAAGGATGACTATGGAGGATTAAATGACCCAAAGAGCAACAAAATTTCAAGCTCAAAGTGAGCAATAGAAAAATCGTACACTATGGTTAGGACCGTATATGGCACAAATCGACCATGTTGTACATTTTTACCATAGAGGATAAATATGAAGTTTGAGGTTTAGAAGCTAAGAAGTGGAGATTATAAATGGATTGCATGCATTCAATTATCAAAAATGTTTACAAATGAGTGTGTATGACCAATAAAGCTAGAAAAGATACTTAGAGATGTACTGGCATAAGAATTGGTAAAGTGAACTTTTTTGAGAAAGAAAGAAATGTTAACACCGTAAGTTTCAAAGACTAAAATTACCATATTTGAGTGTCTACATGTCTAATGATAGTATCTCAATCTAGGGGCCAATGACATGCAATTATTAATGGCTTATATAGTTAAACCATGTGGAACAATGATGGACTTTTAGGTTTTGAGGATCTTGTAGACTCCTGCTCTCTATTTGGAAAGAGATATTACCCGATGGTGGACATGTGTCACCAAACCGGTTGATTAAGTGATTTGAAGAGATATTTGGTCATGGAGGAAACTATGGGAAGAGATAACCTAGAAAGTTGGCAATTTTTTTATATTAGGTAAAAGAGGGTTGAGGGGACCCTACCCTTACATAACAAAGCTCCTAAATAGAGCAGATATTCAATATCATCCCAAACAAAAGTATATAAAGACCAATACAAAAATTATCATAATAGACAACCAGTACAATAAACTAACAACAATAAAAACATAGAACTAACAACACTAAACAACAACCTAACAACAACCATTACTTTTTCATATTCTCTAGATTGGCCAATAGATTGGCCCATTCCTTAGCCAGTGCTTCAATGTTTGTACCAAGGGTGGCTAGGTCAGTTTCAAATATTTCCATTTTCCTCTTCTTCAAGCCCCCTACTCATCACATTGTTTGTAAGAATCAATCATCCTTTCAAGAGTTTGAAGGGTCTATAAAGTGGATTTGACAGTGAGAATAATCCACTCATTGATATTCTAAAGTATATCCTTAAGCTGATCCACATCATTGTTTAGATTCTTACACTTTTCTTGCAGAATCTCTATGCTGCCACCATTTATGAATTTAGCCACATCCTCCACTTTCATCTTCATTACATGTTAGTCATTGAGGATAAACTAGATAGTTCTTTTAGTAAGCCTAGTATCACTTTTAACCTCTTCAAGGTTTGCCACCATTTTAGCAAGATCAACTCCCTGCTCCGCACCCCCTTTTTGACACTTATTAATTTCCTAGAAGTTTGGGATTTGTATGGAGAGGATTAAGATGATAACAAGTGGAAATAATTATGGGATCTTTGATGTCATAATATTGATGTATTGTAATATAGGATGCTCATACGTGAAAAAATAGGATGCTACCACACGAAAAATACTTGAAATCGAGGTTAACTCACCTTCATTTTTAAAAGGATAAAAAACATCTAACTTAGGGATAGGTCAACTAATAGGAATTTGACTATGTTTTTCAAATAAAATGTAAAAACTATTAATATAACAAACAATTTTAGGACTCAACAAATGTATCAATTAGAATTTGTTGTATGTGTTTTATACTAACAACACAAGGTATGCATAGACATTCCAATACCTATTAATAGATTAAATCACAATGATTCATCGATATAATATTTCACAAATCCCATATATGAAAAAATTATTTCCATTAATCTTTTATATATGTATATCTCAAAATCACAAATCGAGTTGTAAAACACAAATAATAGCGGTGAATAATCATTCAAACCTAGAGTTATATTAATACAAAGAACATTCTAGTTTAAAAAGATCAAATTATAACTTTCATTGAGATATTAGTTAACAAAATGAAGAATCAAACAAATTATTTAATTTATTCCTTTTATTCAAACACACACACACACACACACACACACACACACACACACACACACACACACACACACACACACACACACACGCACGCACGCACGCACGCACGCACGCACGCACGCACGCACGCACGCACGCACGCACGCACGCACGCACGCACGCACGCACGCGCATGCACGCACGCACGCACGCGCCGCAACGCGCATGCGCGCGCACGCGCACACGCACACACACGCACGCACGCACGCACACGCATACACACGCACACACACGCATGCACACACATGCACGCGCACACACACACATGCGCACACACACATGCATGCACGCACGCACAAACACACACACATAATTTTAGAGATTTAAATATAAATTATATATATAATCAATTAAATACATAATATTCTCATCATATTTCAGAAGTTTTTCTCTCATCACCTCTCCATCTTAAATCTCTTCTCGTAGAAAACAAGCTATGAGTTTGGATTTCTTCCTCTACATGTCCTTTCTTCCCACCATAGCTGATTTTAAAAATAAGAAAATTGATGTCCCTCGCATCAAGTTTTGATTCTCCTTAGTGAAAAAGAAAACCCATTATCCTTACTCACCTTTATGAACAATAGTGATCCGTAGTCTAACCATGAAACCCGACGTCTACCTTCAAAAGCATG